>CM057820.1:46301791-46386791 GCA_030067965.1 Latrodectus elegans | reverse complement strand
TCGAAAGAAATGAATGCTCATCTTGCAATCAAATATTATGGTAAAATTTCAATTTTTTAGAGATTTTTTCAGTAATCCATTTAATAATTAATTTTATGTATAAGATCTTTAACTGAACCATTATAAATAATTAAATATTAAAACTGGATAATATTGAAAAAAGTTTAAATTGTTATAGGCATATTTTTACTCCAAAAATTTAGTCTCAAACATTTTCATTTGGTAGCATTATTGAAACGTTTTTAATCCTCAATATAGAAAAAAAATAATAGAATAAAACTCATAAATAATTTTTATTTCATGTTTTACCCTATATTGATTGAATTATTAATTCCAAAATGTTTATTTAAAATAAAATAAATATTATATTTAATGTCTTTCTTTGTTATAAATAAAACTTTTATTTTGAATTGGTTATGAAAAGCATATATTAAAACTTCTCTTATTTCATATTTATAGAGTTTCCGTTATTAAGATTAGAAAATTGAGGTATACATTATATAATTTTAAGTTGATTTAAAATTTTGATTGTCAATTCTGTTTTTATTTCGTGCATAAACATTCAGGTAACATATTCGTTTCTTGATTTAAAATTACTGCTGTAACTGAAATAATAATTTTTTTCATAGACAAAAGAAATGGAAGAAAGAAAATTTATATTTCCCATAATAATAAATTAAATTTAAATATTTATCAACAATTTTTATAACAATAATTCAATACAAAAAAATTATGTGTACAGTTATCACTTCGACACATTTTGTAATGAATATTTCCAACATATTCATTAAATAAAGTAGAATACCGATTAATTATAATTTAATTTATTGGAACTGTAAGTTGATGAATGGTATCCATATATTATTTCAATAAAAACTAACTTTAATTTACCTGTGTATTAATAAAAAATTCAAAATAGTTACATTGTTCTAGATTTTTTTTTTGCCATTTTATCTTGCCATAATTTTACATTTAACTTATAGAGGCAAAGTTTTTCTCCTAAGGTTAAATTTGTAATATAAAATATGAAGTACCTAAAAAATAGCAGTAAAACATATAATATAATAGAATTAAGTAACAACTTATCAAATTACGTTTATAACTTATCCGCAAGAAAATTGGTTATTCACATTTTATGAGTTAGCTTCTACAGATTGTAGAGAACAAAAATAATTTTGAAATTAATACCATCAAGAACAAATAAGATGCTTATATTTCTTCACTAATCTTATTGAGAATTCCATTTTCTCGCAAAATGTGGTTGCTCCTATTGAGTTCAGGTAGCTCAAATAAACAACCACAAATAATTTTGGCAATATCAAAGCCTAGACTTAACAAATTGCAAGGAAGGTTTCGACGACAGGGCGTCTTAAAAATTCGAAAAATATTTAGCCATAAAGTAGAGAGATGTTTTCACAAACATCCTCTGCATATAGCAAGGGAACATACATAATCCTTCTGGCAGGATAAGGATGGGGGTGGTTGCGGGTGGTAAAACTTCCATAAGAATTCTTGAAGCCGCCCTGGAGTACATTAAAAGGAGAGCAAAATGTTTTAATTGCTTTTAGAATAGGGCGCAGAAGTCGTGAAGATGCCAAACAATGCAAAGAACGTTCGAATTGGAGTGAAAATTGTTGAAGTGGAGGCTACAAAATATTTCCCTAGTGGAATTTATATCCCTATAATTATTTTCATCACTTTTCTTGTAACTTACACTGAAGAAGTATGCTATTTTTCCTTTCATGAAAACATATCATTGAAAGTATTATAGATATTTAAAGTCAATAGCCGTTATTGTATATCAAATATATTATCATAGATGATCATGGTCTAGTGATTACCATAATTTAATTACAAAAATTATTGTTAAGATATTAACTATATTATTTCCTAAGAGTCAATAATATATTATATTAAAATTATCTGTTTATATGAAAAAAATTTTCTGTATAAACTTCTGTAATTTTTTTAAGTTTATAAATTTTAATTTTTGTTTCTAACTTATATTTTTAACTTAAAACTAATTTTCATTAAATTAATTTTTATGTATAATATTGGATTGAAAATGAGAAATCTTAGTATTAATATAAAACCAAATTATACTTTTAATAGTGAATATCAATTATTTCTAAGTGTTTCATCAACATTTTAGCATACTGTTTAGTATGAGTATGCTAACATAAATTTGTAAAAATATTAAAAATGAGCAATAAATGAGCGTAAATTTTTAATTATCTGATATTACTTTGAATAATTTAAATAAATTTAAAGCACATATAAAATATCTATCCAAAATAATTTATTCTTACAAATTATGAATCACATAACTTCTTTAAATATACAATGTTAAATGTTTCATAAGTTTATTTGTTTAGTTCAAATTTAACATAATTTTTTACAAAATTTACAAAATGTTTTTTGGAAATTCTCAATATTTAAAGGATAAATGTTAGAATTTTTGCGGATACATTTTGATGATTCGTCTGAGTTTTTTATTTTTCAAAATATATTTGTTTGTCTTTATGTTTTCCTCGTACACTTTTTTATATATTAATTTAAATTCTAATTTTTCAGCATATCATCTAGTATCCTATTAATTTGTATAAACTCTGTAAATACCTTTATTAATTTGTTCTTGCTTCCCTAAATATGTTTTTTCTCATATTATACATTTTGAATTACTCATTAAAAACTTCCTTTGTATACTTCCAATATATTTTTTTTAATTTTTGAAATTTTTTTAAAATTTTTTATTTAACACAATGTCAGAGCATAAAATTATTTTCTGTTTGTCTGTATACAAAACATTGTGGCTCCTTTCCATGATTGAATCATGAAATCTGAAATGATGAAAAAAGAATTATTCATCTTTTAGTAGTAATGAAAAAAGAATTCCCTCACATTTGAGAAGTTACAGAAGGGCATTTCGAAGAAAAGAGATTAGAATAATGGGAACTCAGGAAAGGGCTAATGAAATTTCCCTTAGAATGTATACTGCATTAAATATTTAAATACTTAAAATTCTTCTATTCTAATTTAAGCAAAAGACACAGAAAACTAAAAAGCAAATTCTGAGGGCTTTCAAATTCAATTCTGAGTATTTTTTACTTAACGCATTTATTACATTTTGCTGAAAAGAAAGAAAGGAAAGGGTGAGCTTTATAATAGAACAGCGTACATCACCAAATCACAAAAGCCAAGTTTTACAAAGAAAATGTTTACGAATGGTATGAAATGAGATAGGATAAATACGACAGCTGGGTTCCATTAACTTGAATGAGGAGCCATTTTGAAGTTGAATCTTTTTCATATTTTCTGAATTCCTATTGTTTTTAAGGATAAAATTTTCCCACATTAAATAATAACTCTACAAAAAATATAATGAATATACAGTTAAAGAAACAAACATTTAAACGTAACAAGAAACAATTCATTTCTATGCAATCAACCTATAGAGAATTTACCAGAGAAAAACCTAAAAATTGTCATGAGTTTTATTACTTGATAGTTATATATGTTGAAATTAGTAAAATATCCTTAAATTGTAATTATTTAGAGATAAGTATTTTCTTTTTTTAACCCGTAACTGTTTATTAAAGAACATAATTCCTAACATGCTCTTAATTATTGATGTATATTGTTTTACGAAAATATTTGTATAGTAAATTAGTATATAATTTTTTTTGCTTTAAGAAACACGATGTTTTTATTTAATATTCAATATTTAATACATTTTATTGTTCATATAATTTAAATATATTTTAAAACAAAATTAGTTTTATTACAATAAAAATTATTCTCGCATTAATAATAGGAACCAGTAATTCCATACATTATATTTAATTACCAAATCATTAACTTTTACATAATTAGTACGCGTTTGTTGTAGATTAAAATTTTTTTTACTACAATATGATTGATAAACAGGATAAACAGGATTGATAAACAGGAATAAACAGGAACATAATTTTAATTTTTATGAAAAATTTATATCATTTATAAGAAACATTTTATATTTAATTCTTTTATTTAAGTATTGTTTATATGTGTGTATACGCATATATGTATCTAAAAAATCTTAGTTTTTTTATTATTAGTTTGAAAAAATTTAAAAATAATATAATTTTAAATAGAAACTGATAATTAGATTACCTAAAGAAGGCAACTTTCAGTGTTCATTTTTAAATTTTTATGAATATCTTATTACAAAATATTTTTGAGTTTCTTCTTTAAATTTTCTATTTTATAGTATTTTAGAGGAACTGATGCATCATTTATGATTTCAGATTATATACCTTTTGAACTAAGCATGCTTATTCATTATATTGTAGCATGTGCATGTTGTTAACATGGATACACATAAAAAAGAAGCGTGCATGGTATTTATGCTTCATTTGATTAGTTATACAAATGTACATAAATTGAAATAGGAAAATAAATAGAAGAACAATTAAATAAAAAATGTATAATTCCAATATTTCATTCTAAATTATATCAGGTATTTTAAAGTAATAATATTTTCCTCGTTAAACTTATTCTAGTCCCATTTTTTTAACATAAGAGTGATGATAAAATGTCATTTATTATACACATATTATATCAATATAAAATATTGCTTTATTACATATATATATATATATATATATATATATATATATATATATATATATATATATATATATATATATATATATATATATATATATATATATATATATATATATATATATATATATATTGAATCCTATTACTTTTGTTTTCAAAAATTTAAATTTATCACAGCTAACTGTATTTTGCGTATAGTGTAAGATGACTTTAAAGATTATATTAAGATATTATATACATTTTCATATAAATTCCAATAATCATTGACAAGAATGTAAAAGTGTAGACTTTAGTGACAGCAAAAAAGTAAAATGTCTATTATGCAAAAAATCATTTTTGAAATAATGTCTGAGAAGTTAAAACATCAAACATTTATTTACATTTAAACGATGTAAAGCTAAACACATTTTTGGAATTTTATTTGACTATTTCCTACTAAAATTACAATAGAACCATATATGGATCTACCATTTATTTGTATAACCCTATCAACAAATACTTAACTTCCATTTTTTGATGCTACTTTGTTGGAGAAAGAAAGCATTTGAGATGTAAAAAAGAGAGAATATGAATGCAAAAATTAAAAAATATTTTATAAATAATAAAAATTAATTTTATATGTATAGCCACATATGCTTTACAATGCTTGTAATACATACAATTTTCACTTTAGTGCATAATATTTTGAATAATATTTATTGTTGATAAAAAAATTCATAAAAGTAAAACATAAAAATTATAATAATTTATTTTTTTTAAAATTTGCTAATTTTAATACAGTACAATTCAATTTTTATGATATAACCTTGATATAATATGTTTGAAAAGTAATGCAAAACCATTGAAACGTATTATTAGTGTATTTAAAAACGTAAACTAAACAATAATCGTTTACATTCCAATAAGTAACACCAACGTTCTAGTCATCGTTTTTATCCCACACTTATTAAAACTTGCTTTTGTTTGAATTATTTTATTTAGTACACAATAATAACGTTAAAAACAGGTCAAGGCTCCGTTACCAAATTTATAGCTCATACTTCTGCTTATTTATGGCTTTCAACTTTCTGTGATAAATGCTTACAGTTTATAAATTTCAGAAAAATTTCACTCATTCTGAGACATGAATTCGCACTAGATGACTGCAAAGGATTCATAATGGGAATCTTTGGAAGAAAGCCAAGTCGAGTTTTTGATGTTAAAGTGACTTATTATTCAAAGAAAGTATTTTGTTACTGTATAATTCAGTACTGTAGCTAATGTATTTTTTTGAAATGCCGAAGTTGGAAGTTTCTTGCATCTTTTTACATCTTTCAAAATATGGGTATATTTTTAAGAAACATTCTAATTTATACTATTTTACCTTTTATTCATAAAACTAGCACAAAAAATTCGGAATATACGAGGCATAAGCGCAAATAAACGTTATTATGTTCATCATAAATCACCAAATATTGACTAAATTCAAATCATTCTTAAATTTAAAAAAAATGCTTTCTGGAATGCATTAGTAAATATCTTTGCAAGCTAATTTATTGTCATTTAGAATTTGAAATGAAAAAAATAAATAAAAAAGCTATTTTTAATTTACCCTCAGACGTAAAAACAAAAACATTGATTTTGTTTTGCTGTTTAGCAGAGTATTTATTGTATTGTTAGACCAAACAGGAAATCATACAAAATATTGCTTGGGAATTGCATTTCAGGAACACAGTATAGATTCTTGAACTGCAATTCCCAAGCAAACGCATAACTATAAAATGCATTTAATCATTTAAAGCATATTTTACTCTTTATATATGAAATTCATGCAATTTATGTGCATATATATGTATACCAATGCTGCATATATTTCGGTATATACTGTGTATAAATTCGAGTTTTACCATGAGTAACCTTGCTATTTGAAGAGGAATATCCTGGATTCGATTCCAGTAAAGGGCAAACAACGCAAGATGAGGGATGGGTTTTTTTCTTTCAGTACTCATATCTGTTTTTACTGTCTACCTTTGTGACATAAGGAAGTCTCAGAAAAGTCACAATATAATAAAAAGTTATTGCAGCAGTTTTTTTTACCATGCAATGTTGAACCAAAAATAGCTATTTTCACATTTATTATATCATATTTTAAATTTCTCTAGTGACATAATTATTGACACCAACCAAATATTGTAGATGTTAATGCAATTTACAGATTTTAAAGGTAAAAGGTTTCATGAGTATGAATTTCTTTAAATAAAGATGTTTTATTTACAAGTTAAATTAGAAATATATTAATTCATTTAAACTAAATTATGAAATGATTATAATTGCTTTTTTTAATTATTCAATTTTTAAATAATATTTTGAACTCGTTTCCTTATGAAATCTTTGTGTCTGTACATGAAATTTTTATAAAGTAAACAATCTGAAAAATATGTATCATATTTATTTATTTATTTATTTATTTATGACTGAGGTAGTCTAATGGTTAGGACATCGGCCTTCCGAATTCCAATGCTGCCAAAAACTTACCGAATACTAACTATATATGTGCACATTAAATCTTTGGAATCGAAAGTTCTGTAGTTCATCGCTGAGCAGTTACTGTGAGTGTAATGGTGTGGAGAGTATTTCCTCTTCCTCCAGATGAATGTAAAATTGAAGGGAGGGGGTGGATTCTATGGTGGTACCATCTGTCGGAGAAGTGTTAGAGCAAAATCTCACTTTCACATTTGTGGTCCACTGGTTAAACGAAAGACTTGCCCTGCAGACGTAAATTCACATAGCCATTGGCAAAGCGAGTTTAGCTTGTTCATGCGTCATAAGTGACAACAACATTTATAGGGCAACATGAAGCCACTGATGGTTTTATGTCATATGTAGCTTCTGCTTAAAAGTCCTTACAAAACTGATATTCAATGGAAATACTTTCATCATTCAATGCTGAATGCATATCTCTTACATCTAACTCCTGGAACAGTGAACAAAAAGAGAAAACTAGTGATTGATTACTCCTTTAATTTCACTATTTTTTCATTACAATGAATTATAACAATTTATATAATTTACTAATGATGTATATAATACATATTATAATAGCACATTTACAAATTCAATAAATTTCATTTTATTGGGATATAATATAAAAACTATAATCATTATCATTTATCTTGTATGCAATAACAATCCAATTGAAATGCCAACAGTAGATTAGTGTGATTTTCTTCAAAAAAACTTTCACTCCATTTGGTGACACTTCTAAAAGATATTCAGTACTGTAAATTATTCCTTATTTTATTTTTATTTGAGAACATTGGGAATCTTCTTATTTTAAGAGATTAATGACCTATGAGCTTAATGCTCATAAGTTCACCATAGATAACGTAATGCATTTTCTTTAAAAAGGGAAGATGCCGGTTTTGATCCTATCAATATTCAAGAATTGGAGTAGAATTGGGACATATCTACGTCCTACATGCATATCGTTCAGGGTTGTTGCATGGAAGTTATCCACTTGTGCGATGCAAGACTGTGAACAAAAATCAATAAATATCTTCCCAAAAGTGGTATATGTAAGCGGTTGTGTAACGTTTAATCATATACCGCTCAGAATGCGGTATATGATTAAATATTACACAACGGACTTTAGCTGTTAAACTATTTGTGCAGCTGCTTCATAATTTAAATTTTGATTTGTGATATTCGTATTAAAATGTAATGCTTCAATTGGAAGCGTAACTTGAATTTTTCACTGTAAAATTTTTATTACTAAATCTATAGAAATTTGATTTTACTATTTTTGCATTTTTGTGAATTATACTGAGAAACACATTAAAATTTTGTACTTGACTATATTTCCATTTGGATTTAAGAATTGAATAAATAAATTTAATCCTAATATTTTGGTACTTTTGTTAATTTTACTAAAAACATTAAAATGCTGTTCTTAATTACATTTCGATTTAAATTTATAAAATGATTTAAACTCTTAATTTTTTCTCTATAATATACATATAATTCAATTTCTAAAACGTAAAAAGTCATTATTTATCTCTCCAATTTAAGCTTGTAATATGTATACTTACTAAAGTTTCAAATAAGAATTACAATAATGATTGTAAATTTGTTATTTTAATATTAATTTTTATCATAGTTATAAAACATCCAACCATTTCTTTAATAAATTAAAATTATTATTCACCATGAAATAAAAAAAAGTTAATAGATCATTGATTTCAAAAATCTTTTGAAAAAGCCATTATTCTTAAAACACTTCTTATAAAATATAGATTTAAATTGATTCTCTTTCTTTAAGGTCAATTGAGATTTCGATTTTAGATAAAGTACGTGTTTATAAAGAGAAGATTAAAATAGAGATTTCTAGAGGTAAAAAATATACAATATTTTCGAAATCATTAAAGAAATTTTGAATATCTGTAATATAAACTTAAAAAATGTTGAAATGTTAAAAAAAATTGCTCTTCAGTAAATTGAAAATATTTCATTTTGTGATGTAATCATTTGAAGTACTTAAGATAAAAGTAACGACTTTTATTATCGTCTCACATATAATATAAAAATAACTTTAAGTTCTACGTTAACTGCTCATCCACATAGATATCTTTCTTTGTTCTTGAGAAACAATCCCGTAAAATGTTATTGCAAGAAGAAAATTAAATGAAAGAGTGTTTTATTATTTAACTACATCATATAACTAAAATAATTGATACATAAAATAACATAAATTGATTACGTACACTTAAAATGAATAACATTTTTTTTTTACTTTTAAAGCAATATTATAATGATTAAAGTCAAATTTTTCCTAAACAAAATGTTAGTCTTTCGCTCTTAGGAAATTGACAAATTATATAATATTGTCTTTTCATAACATACCCTTTTTTTAAATACCTACATTCGTTCAATGTATATCAAAGAATTATTTATGTTATTCATTCTTTATGCTTAATTTCAATAACATATTTCTATCTACAAATTAAAATAATTTAATTGATTAATTATAAGAATATCTATTTAAATATGTGACTATATCATTCATATTTTAGTGTCTTTAAAATATTTAAAAAATGTTTTATGGCAATATTTTGCTTGCATATTAACTTCTTACTCGCTTTTATTAATTTTATCAAAAATGCTTATTTGTTTTTTTAATAAAATTATTTGTAAATAAAGAAAAAAAATAACTACAATTGCAGTTTTACTCCTGATATGAACTTCAAAATGTAAGAAATTTTTAATCTGTTTTTTACTACAAAGTTAATAAAATCCTTTAAAACATTCATATATATTTTCACAAATAAATATTTTACACCATAAATTAATATTTAACTATCATTGTTTGCTAAAAAATAGAAACTATTGGAAATCCATTAATTTTTATGTTGGAGCTTCTAAGTAAAATGCAGTTGCAGCTTCAAATTACAAATAGGCATAAGCACTACTTTAGACTACATTTTGTTTTTCATAATTTACATTTTGAAACAGTATGGAATTTTTAATTTTTAATAAAAAATTACACATAATTATCAATTATTTGATTATCACTAAAATTGACATTATCTGAAACATTGCTATTATTTGAGTTACAAATTTAAAAATGACAGCATATTTTATTAAATGAATTTAAGAATTACGTTATATTTCCTTTTCCAACTTTAAAATAGAAATAACAATTTAAAAAGTATATATAATTAGAAAGGAAAATTATAAAAAAAAAGATGAAAATAATATTAGTGACTGAAATACTTATTTCTGTTGATTAGTTACTTAAACAACAATTTTAGTTAGACATTTAATTGATTGCTTATTTTTAAAGACATTTTTAAGTTAATATAAATATAATTATCAAATCAATATTTCTTCTTAGTTTATATATTGTATTAAGAACAAACATTACAGGAAAAATATAAAAATGTATTCTCAGTTTTTTATGTACAAAAACTATTGATTACATTACTTAATCAATATTTTTTCAGTATAAATCAAAATAGTTGACACCATATTAATTTATCGATTTTGTATCAATAAAAAATATTCCTATTAACATTTATAAATAATTTTTCCTATAAAATTAGAATAATAGAGAAGAGAATTTATCACGTGATTATAAAGTATGTTTTCACTGAACATCTTGAACTGGAATGAAATTTTATTTTTAATTCAAATTTTGCTTCTTTAATTTCTGTGATGTCTTTATGAATAAATAATAAAAATATATATATAATCCAGCTTATTTATCTGATATTTTGAATAAGCAACGTATTAAAGACACAATTTCCTGAGATGTAAATTTTATCAAATATTAAGTCTCATCTTTCATCTGTTCTCGATATTTAACATAGCTTTTTGCAACATCAGAGAGAAATATTAGTATGTATATATATATATAAATCGCGTTAGAAAATTACGTTATCCTTAAAACCACGTTAAATGAATAGAATTAGCTGTAGATTTGTAAGTGAATTATATTCGTTAATTACAATAAACTGAATAGTCATTGCTCATAAATATTAAAATTTAAAAAATATATTAATAAAAGGAAATGTTTTCAAATTTTCAGATGGCTATCATTCATTTAAAAATTCTACAAAAGCAATTATCATTCTAAGGAAACCGCAATAATTCTTTGTAAAAATTTATTGATATAAAATGTTACAAAGTATTAAAATAACAAATATACTTATATTCTTTTTCATTTTAGAAATATACTTTATTCAATATTATATAATAATAAATTTATTTTGAATATATTATATTCTAAAAGAGCTTACAAATTGAAGTTGCGATTTTCTATATCAAACCATTTCAAAATATTTTATTCTTTAAATTAAAAAAAAAGCAATTTGCTTATATTGAATAAAATTTTATAACTGTGAGTTTTATTACTAATTTTTAAACCAATACTTAATAAGTAAAAATACAATGTACATTACAACCTTTCATGAAAATCAAATTTTAAATGTTAAATATATATATATATATATATACTGTATATATATATATATATATATATATATATATATATATATATATATATATATATATATATATATATATATATATATATATATATATATATATATATATATATATATATATTCCATCAAATTCTTATTATTTAAGCATGAAAGATATTCATCTTCTAATATAACTGGAAAATAGTAATGTTAAAAAAATAATAATTTTTAAATCTTATAGAAAATAAATATTTCAATATTACAAACGTGCAAAATTCAATTGTATATCTAAAAAGTTTCATTCTTATATAAATGGAAGTAAAAATATAACATAGCAATTTTAAAAGAATTATTTTATATACATCTTATTGATATTTGCAAAATTCATTTAATCTGTTAATGCTTTATAATAAAATTGCCCTTTAATGTTCTTATTTTCAGAATATGTAAATATTTAAAATTGAACAAAGCATATCAATTCTTTGACAACAATAGCAGTGTTTAATGGAAACACACACACACACACAATCTCGTGCAACAAAGAAAATTAAATTTAAGGATTTCGACATAAAGATAAATTAACCAAAATTATTTTATCCCGAATTGTCTCCATAGTAGTTCATGTAATGCAAATTTATATACACTGTTTCATTTTTATGATTTTCAATCGAATACAATTAAGTAACATGAAATGTTATAGAAAATGTTCGCCAATTAGAATAACATAGAGAAATGTGCGGGAAAAGCGGCGTCGTTAAAATGAGAAACAGTTAAAAATTAATGTATAGTTCTATATTACAAGGAAAAGTAAAGAAACTAATTTGTTTGGACGTTCCATAATGGTTATAACACAGTTACTCATTTTCAAATTGTGTAGTAGGGAAAGCTAGTTTGTGATTTATAATTTACTTGGGTACACATAAACGAGAAAATTAACGAAATACATATTTAAAATGAATATTATATAAATATATACATAAATACTGCAGTGTCATCAGGGAAAACTGTCATTACGAATAATCGTCTGGTAAACTTATATTAAACTTTGCATTTATGCTAATTTTAAACATAATAATATTAAGAAATAAGGATTCTTAAATTTTGGAAACAAGTTACAAGATATTTTAAAAATGGAGAAGGTTTGGTGCTTTATTAATAGCGACATTTAGTTAAACTGGAAAAAAAGCATATTTTATTTCATATTTTTCTTTGGAGTAGAACAAATTTAGGCGACTCTCAGCTCATAAAACAATTTTATAAAATTTTATTACAAATTAATAATGAAAATATGAGACTTATTTTTGTAATTAGGTTAATTATTTTCTAAAATATAATGCCCAGTTATTGAATAATTGAAAATAAATTAATTTTATTTTGAAGCAAGAAAACTAGTGTGGAATTACAGGTTAACTGATTCATACTTTACCGAATTATTGAGGGGAATAAAGATTTAATTATTTAATACATATAAAATAATTAAATATTAGCAAAAAATGTTGGATTAGATTTTTCACTGCTTTTACTATAAATGATGGTGAAATAAATTTATTTCCTACCTCAAGAAGAAATGGAATAATTTTATATGAAAAAGTAAATTATTTCTATATATAAATGAATTCATTAGATTTCACGGATATTTTTTTCATGAGAGAGTATTGTTATTTTCAAAATTATCTATAAAATTAAAATCTACATCTGATTTATTTGAATATTAATTAATTGGTTTTTGGTGTCTCCACGTGAATTTTGTTTCACACAACTAGAATCCTATATTAATGTGTGTGTGTGTTACACAAATTTATAAAAAACACATAAAAAATTTTTAAATAATGTTACAACCATTTTTGATCACATAATTTTTCAAATAAAAAATCCACTTCCAGGAACTAGTAATTTTTATTTTAAATCTGATAATTTTTATATTAGTCATTAACATTCAAGATTAACAATAAAAATCACAGTATAACATCAATTCTATGACATTTATCACATCATATTCACCATATCAGAATTTATTCCACTCCTATATTTATACCAAATATTTCCCTATACAAAAAACTTAAATATTCATAATATTGTGTAATGTACTAGACAATATCTTTTACAAAAGCCTTAATGGCCAAAATCAAAGAAGACCTTTGAAATCTTTTCTGTTAGTGAAACTTATGAAATATGGCAAATTTATATTAAAAAAGAATAGAAAGGTTACATTAACAGTAAAAACATATGAATAATAAATACCATCATTAAATGGTTTAGTATTTATAGTTTGCAATTTGTTCATATTTGTCAGTAATTTTATAATTTTATGATATTTAATTAATACATAAATTAAATTATTTTTACAGCATTAAATTTTGCATTTTTCAAACCATTGAATACATTTTCTTTTAAGGTGTAAAATAGCAGCTGGTATTTTCAGTTAAAATTTAAAGTTGGAAAGGAAATTTTTTGTTAAATAAAAGACGTTAAACTTTTTAGTACTTTGAAAGCTTGAACACTTTATGTGAATTTCTGATTCAAAGATATTTAAATTACTAAGATTTATATACTAAATAATTCAAACATCTCAAAGGTTAAAGAAACGTTTCAGATTAATCTAGGAGAGCAAAGGAAACACAAAATAATGGATCTCATTCTTTTTATATTAAAAAGGGGTTAGTAAAATAACTATAAGTTGTATAGCAAAATGGCTTTTGAGGATGCTCTAAATGTACTTTCCAGAGTGTCTAGGCATTGCATCTTGGGCACCAGAGACTTATGAGCTCTTAAAATCAGATCATCCTAATTTTATAACAATGATATCTGATTATAAAAATTAAAAATTGTAATAAAATATGTTTCTAAATTTCAAAAGTTTAAATCATGCTGAGACATTTACACAATCTGTGTAGATCACAGTTTCCGCTTTGAAAACGCAAACAAGGACACAGTTTTTTCAGTCATTATTTTCATCATTTGAATGTCAATAGCACACACTGGCCTTTTTGGATTCACTTCTAGGTTTAAAATTTAAATAGAAAACTGACGGAGGATTTATTGTTATAGTGAAACAATTATGTTCAAAGTGCCTGACCTCATAAGCGCTAGAAAATAAATTCTTTTCAATTCAAAAGTCTGTCATAAAACGAGTATATTTTATAAAATCGTTATATGATGCCAAAAATTAACTCTGTGTGGCAGGTTTCCAAAATAAAACAATATCTGATGATAATATTTGAGGCTATTATTTTAATTTAAACGTCTTTTTTTTATTTATTATTTTACAATATTTTACAATTTTCTGATGAATAGTTGTGACAGAAGACTACTTTCAAATAGGATACTTTATTCTAAAAAGCCATTACGCTCAAAAATGAAGTAATTTGCTCTTATAAAGAAAATGTTATGCACATCCGCAATGACGAGACTTAAAGTAAAGAGTTCACTTATAAAAAAAACATGGCTAATTCTCTATCATACAATTCAAGATTTAATTAAATTTTATATTTTAAATATTGATTTAATATGATTTTATATATAGAAGAATCCTGTATTATTCTAAAACATTAAAATTGAAGCGATAAACACGAAATATTGAGATAAATTACATTTAGCCATTTGTACTATTCATATACTTTACTCATTTTTAAGTTAAATGATTGAATATATATATATATATATAATTTCAAAAATATATTTCATTATTATGAAATATCAGAATATTTATTTGATAAATGAATTCTAAAAAACGTAATGATCAATACCAAATACTCTCATGGTTATTTTTAAGATTTTTTACTTAAGTTTATGTTTTTAATTTATAATTATAATTTATTACTCAATCAGATAATAAAGTACATCAAAGTTATTCAGAAGTTAATGTGAAAATATGTGGAAAAAATTGATAAAATATTTTGAGATTTTCCAATAGAGTATAGAATATTTACCTCAAAAAGAATTAGTAATCAGATGTTGTAATTACTTTATACGGATTATTACTAAATTTGAATTCTGTTATATGTATTCTATAAACAGTAAATATTAAAAAAATCACTGCCAAAAGTATTTGAATTATATTGCAATTTGTTATAAAAATTCAATTTCTGGTGTCACTGTAAGGCACATCTCATACAGATCTATTTGCGGATGTTAAAATAAATAACATCATTTGCTTGACATAGTCAGTTATTATTTTCGAATTATACTTTCATAACAGACTACTTTGAGCTAGAAAGGTACATCTATAATGCAAAGTATTTTTTCTGTGGCAAATATAATGTTTAACCAATGACAAAAATAAGGATTTAATAGCTATTTTAAGTAAAAAAAAATAGCATTGTTTCTTGTAAAGATATTTATGAAGTTTCTAATTGAAGGCGAATGGATTGGTTACAACAAACAATGCACATGTCTTTTTGTTTAAAAATTTTTTCAATACAATTAAATGATAAACAATAAAAATATAGAATATCAGCATAAGATATTTTATCTTTAAAGAAGATTATCTAAAAATAGTAGATTAAGTTAATTTAATTTACCAAGCACAGGAAGTTATTACTCTGAAATAAAATTGCTTAAAAATTTCATTTCATACACATATATGGAAAAAAGAAATTAATTTCAGAAATTAATAATAAATCCAAGAAGTCTACATTACCATTAAGTGTTTTACCAAATTTTCGGATATAAATTGCATGAAAGTAAATAACTAATTAGGGAATTCTAGCAATAGTTCTCACAATTCTGTTTATATCATTTCATATACTAGTGCGATGTTGAAGTAAATGAATATTGGCTTACGGTTTACTTAATCTTAATCACATAAAAGTGATGAACATTTCTTGAATAAATTATATGTTATATTTAATGATGTTTTGAAAATAAAACATACAATGTTATGAATTGTATTTTATTTATTTATTTTTTATAATGATCATGATGTATTTATGATTTTTTAACATTTTTAACACTGGAAAATAAAAACCAGCTCAAGAAACTTCATTTAAGCAAAATGAATTAAAACAATTTTCTTTTTCTTTTTTCAAACATGCAAATTTTTATGTGTGAAGTTAATTATTATTTTAAGCATATTATTTTTTATACTAGAATGGGAGAGAGAGAGAGAAAATACAATTTTTGCCACTTATACTAAGAAAGTTTAATTATCTAAATATAATTAATTATCACTAATGAGTGCATTATTTATTTATGCAATTTTTGCTGTAAGAATTTTATTAAAATTAATAATTAATAATTTACGATAAAATATATTACATATTATTAATTTGAATTAGCAATAATACATTTAAAAATATATAAAACAGTAAAATAGCAAAATTACCAGGAAGTTATAAATACTACCATTGATTCACAATAATTTTTATTTGTTGTAATTTTCTCTTCGACAAAAACAATCAATACTGCAAAAGTAAATTCCTTAATTGAATTTTCTGATATATATTAATTTCATAGTTAATTATGACGATTTTTTTTTTGTCAGCATTATAAAAAAGTATTTTAGAAGATTATTAATTTTGTTTGATTTTTTACAAGGTATCTCAGTAGTTGCTGTTTCATTTTGTTTCCTAAAACTTAAAACCTAAAAAATTTAAAACAAAATTCTCATCAGAGATGAAAAAAAAAAGTAATAAATATTTCAATTGTATTTTAAGACTCCATAATACAAGAAAATATTTTCATTAACATTAAAACTAATATAATTAGATTCTTAATCATTATTTTTAATATTGTATAGTAAATATCGTTTTGCTGCTGTATGAATTTTTCTAATTCTAGAAAACCCTAAACTTAGAAACAAACCAGTTTCATTTTGTTATTTAAAATTTGAAAGCAAACTAAACTTCTGCAAAAATCACCAATGTATAAAATATAAATAAAAAGAAAGTCTCATCATCGCCATCAAGCTCCTAAAATCCGATACAAATAACAGAGAAGAGATAAAAGAAACGCCACATCCATGATCAATGATAGAAATTGGAAACTTTTTGGCGTGAAATGGCAAGGAATGCGTCTGAGCGATTGAAATGGTGATGAGGCCTACAACTTCTGAAGCATTCTATTTTACTCGAAATAAATGGAAAAAATTCTTGAAAATAGAGTGTAAACCTTTTTGTTGGGCTTCTTTTTCAGAAATGTTGCATCGGAATTGACAATTTTTCTCAGAATGGTTGGATTTGAACAATTTATGATATTTTTATATATTTTCAACGTCTGTTTTCTTGTAAGCACTTATTAATTGTGTACTTTTAAAAATCTGTCCACTGTTTGTAGTATTTGATTTTGTTTGAATACAGTTTTTATAATCTACAATCATTATATATATATATGTGTTGAAATTTGTATTGTATTCATACTTATGAATTCTGATTTAGAATCATAAAACTAATTTATAAAAGCATTTTTTGTAATTATATGACTTTTACATATTAATTTTATCTCTAATAATTATAATTAAATTCCATTATTAATTTTTATATTTATGAAATTTATAATATTAATTAAAATTCAATAATGCGTAGCCATTATTAATCATGATAACTAAATTGATGGTATCATATCTTAGCAATTTGAAAAAATTATTGAATAACTTCTCATGAGAAATATTTGCTTTCTTATTTATTGTGCAAGTAAACATTTTTATTTATATTTGCTTTCCTTAGATGTATATACAGCGAAAATACAGAGTTTTAAAAATATTCTTATGTTGTTGTTAAAATTTGAGTATAATATGAAAACTAGTCAGAAAAATTAAAGAGTAATAATGGATAAATAACTTATTTGTATCAACATATTATTATATATATTTTGTCTCCTTCAAATGTATTTAGTCCTCGTATTTATTACATTGTAAATATTATTTAGTTATAAAGTTATAAAAAACTGAGGTTTATTTAAATAAATGATTTAAATTTATCATATTGTAACTCTTAACTTATAGTAAAAGTATGCATTTCTTTCATTTTGACAAGTTAAAAAATAAAAAATATTTATTTATTTAAAACAATAAAATGTATAAAATTTTCTTTCTAATGTCGGCTTTCAAATCCAAAAATAAATTCAAACAAAAAATTATGCACCTAAAATAAGCATCTTGTCTGTCATATTGCAAAAATCATCAATAAATAAGTTTAATGTACTTGAAAATTTACATTAAATTTTGTACATTAATATACTTGAAAACTTACATTGAGTTTCGTACCTACTGATTATTTATGCATAATATACCATAAATTGCAAATAGCAATAAAGTAAAAACATTTGTTAAAAAATATTTAAATAATTTACTATGATGCTTTCTCAAAATAGGCTAATATGTTAATAATGTAATTTCATTATTCTGCCTAGTAAAGCATTTTTCAATAATTTAGTAAATATCTTACAGAAAGTGATGAAGCTTTGATATGTTTACCTGTTTTCCTGAAATATAATATTAATATAAGGTAAGGAATTTAAGGGATTATATATTTAACAACATTTTATTTTAAATTAGACAATATGTTATGAAATTGTTTGTCATATTTAAGTTTTTCAGACTTTTAAATAAAACCCATGAAGTCACAACACACTATTTTTATATGATTAACCAAATTCAGTTTAGTTAATAAAAATAAAGAAGTTTAATATACTTCTGATTTTATTAAACATTATGTGTGTGTATGTCGTGACATTAAGAAAAAATTCCATTCATGGCAATTTAAATGCATTTACTTCAAATTTTGAAGCCACATTTATTGAATGATTTAAAAAAAATTTATGTGTCATTTTTTCCTCCAAATCATTATAATTCGTATAAAATTGTATACATTATTTTTCAAAAATTTACCTTAACCCAAATACTAAATTTAGCTTATTTGTAAATCAAAAATGATGGAATAATAGATTTTAACATTGCAAGTTTATGTTTTACATAATTTCAAAATTTTATAAAAGGTTTTCACAAATTTTTTGTTAACATTAAAAAAATTTATAAGTAGTCATATGCATAAACATTATAGAAAAATAGTCATATACTCTAAATATTTGAAATTTTGAGCTTGCATTTTAAAAGAGTATGAATATCTTTTTTTCATCCCCACAGAAATATTTCCTAAAAGTCACACAGCACGCGTGAGTTAACCTAAATATGAATTTTAATTTTGATCCTGTATTTTTTTGCTATTTTAATTTAGTTTACTTATTATCCATTTTTACCAAAAATACAATTTTAGTTTTCTTAATTTAAGAAAAATCTGCCCAAATCAATGTATATTCAAATTAAATTAAATTAATTCTTTATTCCATTTTGCTCAATTTATTTATTTTCTACCATTTCTTTCAGAGAAATAAGTTAATAATCCAATTCAAACTAAACAGCTACGTCCTTGTTATCTAAAATCTCTTTCAGATAGTTATATAATTAGGCAGCGAAAACATTACCAACTTTATATATAAATTGCAGATATATATCCCTCACGCAAAAATCATAGCGTAATTATACTTATTTATTTCGACGATTATGTTCTGCACTGATAACAGTAAGTACCTATAAATTAAATTAATTACCGCGCTCTCGCCAGAATTCTAGAGCACTCATAACTTCTCATTTACTTGTTAATACAGTGGAATTATTGTTAATTATGCATAAAATAATTTCTTTCATAGTTAGTGAAAATCTGTACATTAAATTATAAAAGTACAGCATCCAATATTCATTACTTCTTAATACAAGTTCAACTTTATTCCATTCAATAAGGACTTGATTTATTTGTACAATTTTAATTTCCTTGAGATTTGAAATTGCAAAAGCGAAAATGAATAAACGTCATTTCAAACAAAACAATAGCACAAGGGAAGGAGTATTCATCTGACTGCCATGGATTTTATAACAAAGAGGATAAGAGATTAGAAGAATTACTTTTTCTAATTAATATTAGTGAATAATGGAAAAGAGAAGTAAATATTCACCGTTATAATAACATCACCAATTATTTGTAATAAAAATAAAAGGAGGCAATATAATATGTGACTGTTTGCTTCATAAATAAACATAAAGATAGATAAATAAAAATATAATTTTTCTTAAATGAATATGTTGAAAGTGATATTTCAAGCTTTCAATTATTAATTCTATAAAAAATTTTAACTTTAATAATGAGTCTTTAGTTTTAATTTCTAAAAGTTACTTCTTTATCAGAATATAATTTAATTCATAGAATATTTTGTAATTTTAAGTCTATAAGATAAATTCTGTATATTTTTGGAATAAAATGAGAAGTAAATTTTTCTTAAAGACAATAAACTTTATTAAATAATATAATTGACATTACTATTAATAACTTCTTGCCAACGTGAGAGCAATTGGTATACCATTTATTTAAAAATTATTTCATCGTTTCATGCAAAAAATTAAAAGAGTGCTGGATTGATAACTTTTTATTTTTTAAATTTTTGCACTTAAAAAATTCTGCATGGACAAAATCAAGTGATACGGGGAGGGTGATAAATTCGGAAATATGGTGTATGGGACAAATTTTCCCAATCTAGTTTTATAATTTTTTGATGTGCTCTTCTCTTGACCTGCTTCAATTAAATATTAAGCATGTGATGCACAGTTATGAAATGTAAAATTTATTTTTATTTTAAGCTTAAACAAAATTTTAATATATTCTTTTAAGCAGAAATAAATATGCCAGTATGCTTAAAATTTCGGTAGTGTTTTTTAAGCTATAATAGAAAAGAAATTCAAAACTTTTCATAAATAGAAGCACTAAAGTTAGTATTGTAATAAAAATATTTTAATTGGATTGATAATAAATAACATAATGAACTATTTTTAACCAAGAGCTTAATATTTCTAATTTCTGCCTAAATACTAAAACTATTTCAAAAATGAAAAAAATTATATTTATGTTCAAAAATTTACATCAGAAAATGATTAACTTGTCTTAATTTCTCTACTATTTAGTTGTTTTTTTAATACTGTAATGAAGTAAATGGTAAGAAGAATATGATAAACATTCGTGAAAGCCTTTTCTTTAATGATTAACTTGTTTTAATTTCTCTACTATTTAGTTGTTTTTTTAATACTGTAATGAAGTAAATGGTAAGAAGAATATGATAAATATTCGTGAAAGCCTTTTCTTAAATAAGAAAAGAGTTAAGAGTCACATATTCAAATAAGAATATCAAAATATCATTTGAATTTTCTTAATAAAGGGAAACATCAAGAAAATGTAGCTAATTCTATACTGTTATTGATAAATTGATATGATATTTTAATGAGAAAAACTATGTATGTATATATATATATATATATATATATATATATATGTATATTAAGTTATTAATTATAAGATAATTAAAAATATTAAAATTAAAAATATTTATAAATGTCCATAATATTACAAATAAAATTTATTTTTTTTAGAAAACTCTTTAAATAAACTCGAAAAAATTTTAGGAAACTCGTTAAAGAATATAGAAAAGAATACTGAAATAATTTAAACTTATATAAGAGTATAGATTTAAAATAATTTTACCTCATATAAAGTGACCTTTTATCAAAACAAACATTTGTAAATTTCATAAGAAGAGATATTTGTAGAAGTTTTTCAAATTTGTGCATATTTTTATAGGTAATAAAACACTTACGAATTATATATTTAATATTATTGTAAAACTTATTTAATAATCTCAAATTTCAGAAATCTGTTTTGATATTTGCTAAAAAAAATCTCATTTAAAAATGTGTAAAATAGGTTTAGGATTGAAAAGAAATCGGAGAATTTATCTCACAAACACACCAAAAAATGTTTGAAAAGACGGTATTATCAATGATCAATGACAAAAAATTGGAAACATTTTACGTGGACTGATAGAAAATATATCTAGTTGATTGAAATGGTGATGAGGCTTGCTATCCCTTAGGGAACGAAGCATTTTATTTTATTGGAAATAGTCGGAGAGAATTTCAGTAAATAGACTGTAAATCTTTTTTTGCAATGTTACAATCTTAGATAAGTGGAATAAACTCTCAAATTTAATCTTTGCATGGACGTTTCATTCATTTTTCCTTATATAGATTTCTTCTTTAAACAATAAATAAGTTTTTTATTTTAAAATCATTACGGAAATGTTTGAAAGAAACTTACAAAATCTTGCTGAAATTCAAATACTTAAGAAGTTACTATGAACATTTTATAAGGGATTTACAGTACATTTCCTCAACTTGTCATTAATTTCGAAATTTTAGTAAATACATAAAAATTTAAAATGCAAAATATTATATGTTTTTTACCTAAAATTGTACATATGTTTAAATTAAAAAGTCTTTCTTGTTGTCTCTCAAGTGAAATGATAGAATTAATTTCAAAATGTAATGTAATTGTGTTTTTAATTTCAAAATAAACGTTCACGAACAGACCATGGTAAGCAGCTTGCAAAAACATCGTTCTTGCAACGGGAAGTTCGTGAGATTTATACCTATCCAACCGAAGATCAGTCATGTTAATGAATGGTGACTATAATAGATGTAAAATAAATAGTGGTCGCAATGTCCTCCAAATGAAATGATATTTCTAGGAGTTGCAGACCGAAAATTAGGGTTCCTTCTACTTCTTTGCATCAAAATTATGTGAATCAAACTATGATAGCAATCCAATATGACCCCTACTATTCAAGTACAAGACCATTTCTTTTTCTTGTACCAAATGTAGAACTAAGAATAGTCACAGCCAATTATCGAATAATTTCAAATAAATAGAATTCAAGAACGCAGTACATAAAAAAGATTAATTCAAAGTATTTTACAGAAATATTTCTTTATCTGGTCAAGGACAAAACATTATTAAAATTACTGTTAAAGAATGTAGAAATGAAACTGTAACGAAGCATGTTTTATTTAGTTTATTGATTTATAGAATTCGGATTATAATATTTTGAAAAGACTGAAATTATAAAGAGTTATGTACTTCTAATAACATTCCTTTTATTCTTTCACAATTTTAACAACGATTTTGTTTCCTTTAATATTACTCGAAATTCAATGTAACTAATTTCCCTCGTTGAGCAGATATTTAACTAAATAAATAATGATCTTCAATAAAATTAATTTAGTACAAGGTAAATTTATTACTAATTATTAAGCTATGATAGAAAAATTCTACAGGGATTGACAATTTCTGTTCTGAAATAACAAATCTTTTTTTAGATGTTCTGCTGTCGATTTCAATGAATTATTTAGGTTTTTTGCAACAGCTTATTCGAATTTCCTGATAAAAATATATTTCATCTCATTTTATTTTAAAACACATAACTTTTGTTTTTAAAAAATGCTTTTTTTTAGTGTCATGGATATTTTATGCAACAGAATAATTATGTAAAAGATAGTAAAGAAGTACATGAAGTCAAATGAAATTATAATATTACACACCAAGATTTACCGACCGCCCTGTCTAGTGGTCAGAATGCCTGACTGAGGATAGGAAAGTCCTGGGTTCGAATCCCAGTTCGTGCATGGATGTACTTTCTCTCTCTATCTATCCTGTCTTTGTCTTTTCTGTGTATGAATGAGGTGTAAACGGTTGCCTACCCTATAAACAGGTCCCTATGGCATGTGCGTACTGAAGTAGTCAGACTCCACACCAAATATGATTCAGTGTGAAAAAGTAGAGCAGCACCCCCCATATTGTCAGCCTAGCTGGCACAAGGGAAAAAAATGGATTTAATTTGATGGGAAAAAAATTATGTAATTATTCAATGATTTCTATCAAGTGTTAATACTTCCGAAGAATATAATAATATGAAATATATATTTATATTATTAACTTCTTAATTAATGGCAATTTAATTATAATGCATATATTTAAAGTTAATTATTTTATAGGTGTATTTGTGTGTGTTTTATTTTGATTTACGCCGTGAGTTTCTGAAACATTTAATCTACTTTCGACACTAAATATCTGAAAGCGAATAAACTAAAATATTTTAGTTATCTTTTTTTGTCTATTATCCTCTTTTTCTAAAATTTCTTTATTTTGCTATTTCAAAAAAGAAATCATTTACAAGTTATAACAAGCAAAATTCTAAAAATGTCATTATACTCACCCAAACCAATGTGTAAATAGGAATAAGAATATCATCATTAATGAGTAAAATTTTGATAAGGTTAATTAATTGCAAAGATGTAATCAAATTTTAGTTATTTATTTTAAGAAAAAGTTTCTTGAAAATTTATGCTGATATATTTTAAAAAAAACTTTAAATTTGAAAATTAAAGCTAACTCTGCGGCAATAAATTAGATTTATAACTATTTATAAAATAAGATTATGAAGTTTCTTCCAAAAAAGAAGCAAAAAGTTTTAAATTAAATATTCAAAATTTATAAAAATTACTTTTTTTAATTCATAAGTTTAAAAATTTAATAATAAAATACTAGATATATAAATCTGTCATTTTTGGGTTAAAAGTTTCTTTTTTCATGTACATAATATCTTCATTTATTTCTGTTTAAGATAATTTATATTCATGACACATTTTAACCTCGCTTCATGAATTTAAAGATGTTAAATTAATTCGCCCGAGTTTTAGTTAAAAACGTTAGTCAAATACACTTCTGAGGGTAAGCCTTGTGATGTGGTTAAGAAATGGCTCAATTCCAAACGAAAGGAATCCTTGTAGTGCATTCTCATCAGGTTCGACCTCGAAGCATCTCGACAAAGGAGGGAGCCTAAGTAATTAGGTTCTTTGAAAACATGTTGCAAGGGGCTCGGAGAAGGGGAGTGCTGACGCAATTCACCACGGGACAAGTTGATCACGAGACTTAATCAAGAGACGTAATTTAGAATGAGACATCGGTTGAGTGCCGCCCATTTAGGGTACCTTCAGAACTGCTTCAACCTTGACAACTATGTTTAGAAATTTTGCAGGTGCTCTTGTGTTCCGCAGTCCATTTCCCGGAAACGAATTTAGCATTTCAGCAAGAAATATATCTTTGTATCAGTGGCAAAATGTCTTGATATTATAAACAATGTCAAAATATGTTTTTAAAAAATTGAATTTCTATTTCATATGTTAAAAAGTGCTTTAAAAAATCTTCATTTGGCACATTGTTAAGGTCAATGTTTCTGGCTTAATGCTCTGCCAAACTAATAATTTTAGATGATAAATTATTGACTTTATCAGCTATAATTACGAATGCTTTTTTAAATGTCATAGACTAGAGGCCCGTTAAGGCAAAAAGGATAGTTAAAATTCTTTTTGCAAAGAAATGAAATAAAAAATATCGAAGATTGTGACCGTGATATGCACGATAATAATTTAATAAACACTTTGTTTGTTTTAATAAATTTGAAATTGGTGGTTTAGCGTGACATTTCTTCAGTCGTTGAAAGTTATACTAAATCGTAATGAACATAAAATTTCAAAAACAACTTTTAATACACTACGGCTGGACGCGCAATTACGATGGGCTGGAGATCGCTCTATTCATTCATTGGATACCTAATTTTTAATCATTTGCATTTTTGTTTAAATTTTTATGCCTACGAAATTTCTATGCCAATCGAATGATTCCTTCTTGGTTCGTAGATTTTTATGTTATTGAGTATATGTCTAATTAAAGCGAATCACTGTAAACTACTATACGTGAGTTCAATGTATATATTGTGAAACTTTATGATGATTTAATGAAATATATTGTATAAAAACTAATAAATCAAAATTTGATTGCAACTTTATTAAAAAAACATTTCCTGATAACTGATTTAAAGATATTTTTAATTGACAATAAAACATTATTTAGGAAACAGAGATAAATGAATGGCTGTTAATTTTTTTGGAATGCACTTAAAAAAATAAAATTAGTATCTATGCAAGTTTCAAGATAAAATGATATTAAGATAAAATTTTTACCGTGATATTATTTAATGGTGATTTTAAAGAATTACATGACAAAATAAAGAAATGGTTAAATCTCGAATTTAGAAACACTATGTGAGTATTTTATTCATATAATTAACAGTAAAATAAACTTATGAATACAATGAATAATTAAATACAATGATAACAAAACTAATTTTTGTTAGTTCTTTGAATATGTTGAAGCGTTAGTTTTTGCATGCATATATTTGTATGGAGAAGCTTATATTTCCATACAATATATTAAACTTTCATATATCAAAATGAACTTTTCTGTAAATATATAATACTAAATAGTATTTGTATAGATATCAATTAAATTCAATGTCTTATTCAATTGAATATACACTGCTGGTCACCGTAAATGCAACATACTAAAGGAAGCATGCAAATAACATGAAATTTAGAAATTGCATTTGCGGAGGTGAGATATGCAAATGATTAGAATTTCAGTGCTGACGCACATCGCGCGCTTGTGGTGGTACCATCTCAAAATGCTATTCAAGTCTTTGCGATTTCGACGATTAAAATCAACAATTGTGCCTTTCTTGTTTTTTTTTAAAAAGATCAATTATGAGTTGTAGATAACAGCGATCTTTTTTTTGATCAAGTATCCGAGTAGTGGCTGACGAGATTGTGTAGTCATGTTGGACGAAACCAAACAGTTGTAATGCGGATATGTGATCATTAGATACAGCAGCGTACGTGTTTGATCGCATCCACCTCAATACAATAATTCACATGATAACAGGCAAAATGTACGCATTGCAGCGACGTATCATTCAGCCACATCACTAACAATGCCACAACACATTCAGTCTATAATGCACCATCCAGTGTCAACGTGTACCATTCGATGCTGCTTACAGCAGAGTGGTCTATCCACAAGTAGTCCATTGCTTTGCTTACCCTTGACGCAGAACCACATATGTCTCCGCTACCAATGGCGCAATGAAAGAAGGATTTGAAGAATCGAGGGAAATTGTCTTTACTGACGGGTAACGCTGCTGTCTGTAACACAAAAATGGTCACATTCGAGTCTGGAGACACCATGCACAGAGGATGTTGAACAGCAATAAATGAGTTTCTTAAGAATATTGATGGTAGCTGTGTGTGTGTTAGTAAAATAAGCACTCTTGAATCAAAATGTTTGGCTCAAAATTTTTGAATTTTTCACTGATAGTTTTTCAATATCTATTATTCTTTACTTAATAGTAAATTTGGCATTATTAATCTTGATTTACTGTTGATTGAGTGATTGTATATGTTTGATGCGTATTTCGAAAATATCTGACAGTTATTTCAACCTGATTGAAAAATTGTAATTTAAACATACTGTTAACTTCAGATAGATTTTAAAAAATTATAACGCAAAACACATAATGAATTTCAAATGATTAATAGATTAATTAAAATAAATATGATTTTTATAGTAAAAAGTATAGTTTCTTTTAAAAACAATTTCTTTCTTATAATTTATCTTTATAAAATTAAAACTCTTATTCCAAATTTCGAAAATATGTTTCGCATAAACAAAATGCTTTTAAATCAGCTTTCAAAATTGTACAGATAAATCATAAATAGATTTATAATATAATAAGAATTTATAAAAAGAATAAAAATTGTCTGTAAAAATTATTGTATAAAAAATATGCATTATACAAAAAAATGTAATTACATAATATGCAAATTATTGGTATAAAGTTCTTTTTTCTTACATTAAAGGAACTGAATTAATCGGATAGAATAATTTGAAATTGCTTCTTAACTAGAAAATTCTTATTCATAATGTGTACACACATATATTATTTGTATATAAATCAGTTTTTATAATGCTAGTAAATTTATTACATTAAAACAATGTACTTATATATTATTTGTATATAAATCAAGTTTTAAATGCTATTAAATTGATTGCATTGAAACAAAAGGTTCAGTATATTATATTGAATTGATTTACAATATAAGTAAATTACTGAAATGTATTAACTTTAACTTTATAACATTTTTACTTTGAAAGATATAGTTTAAATCAGAAAATTATCAGAACGAAAAATATCTGAACAGAATAAACATAATTATAATATTTCATATTTGCAAAAGTTATTGGTGACTTTTTTGATTACTAAATTACTTAAAATCAGTGAATATGTGTGCAAATTTTAATGCATAATAAATATGTGAAAATGAATTTGGAAAACTTAATATATGCTGAAACTCATAATACAGATTTAATTTTTTTTATTTTCAAGGCAAAATATTTCATAGTTAATTAGAATGTATATAAAAAAAATTAAACAACAAGCATTCAAATTCAGAATATAAGTAAATATATCGAAGCAAATATTCATGGGATCTTTTTAATGTTTCTTATCAAGGAATTTATTAATCAAGCTCTCCATGAATCAAACATTTCAAAGTAATCTATCAAGGGAGAACCTAAAATTTATTCAGAATAAAAAAATGCTAACTTTCAAGCAGAGAATGTTAATCAACTGATTTTGCATAACAAAGCTATTTTGTAAACATTAGAAAGATTTATGACAAGAGAGAAATCTCTTTAGGAGAAAAGAAGCTGTTTCCTTTAATCAATTCATTGTTAGAGTTGCACACATAAAACAACAAAGGAAAAAATCTTTGAATTAAATGTGGTAAAAGGGAAATACTAATTTTAAGTCCTTCTCCCTTTTAATTAAATTATAAAAAGCTGAATTTTTAAAATATATATTATACTTTTTTGCAAAATAGTGTAATTGTAAATGAAATAAAAAAAAAACTAATTTTACAAAATTTTATTTATTTTTTTCTGATCCTCCCATTTTGAAGCAATAATTATAAGCTAACTTTCTCAGTGAGGTAAAATACTTTATTTTGTTATAACTGTATATTCAATGATAATTATAGCGCGAAATATAAAATAAAATATTTGTTTTAAGGAAACCACAATACTTCATATTTTATTTTAAAAATTGTTTCAGGGATTAAAAAAAACCTTATGTAAAACAACCGAAGATACTATAGAAAAAATAGAGCAGAACTATATTTCTTCAGCCATATGTTGATATAAATTATTATTTTAACAACAGCCACTAGTTTCAATATTTTTTTTAACTTTAACAATAACATTCATCCCAAGTTACAGTTAATTGTTTCATAAAATATCTTACCAAAACCAAATTAACAATATCAACAACCTTACCAAAACAAATCAACCAAATGTGTCAAATAAAATTTTAAAATAAACAAGCCATAAAAAATATAGAAAATAACATTTCACTTAAATAAAAATTTAAGTGAGATGATGAAAAAAAGCTTAATGTATGGTTGTAAATGAGTAGAGCTTTAAACCCAATTGACATTTTCTTCATTAATATTCAAAGAAGGAATGCATTTTGGTTTATGAGCTCATTATGACTTTCTTATGCATTAAAATTATTCAAAAAAGGATACTTTCACGTTCACCAAAACTAGTCGACTGTAAAAAAAGTAATGTTACTCTGCGAATAATAGGAAAAATACAACACAAACAGTAAGTGTGCATAGTGACAATTAGATGCTCCTTATGCAACTAGATGCTCCTTATGCAACTAGATGCTCCTTATGCAACTAGATGCTAAGTTAGCAGCAAGATATTCGACCTTATTGCAATTTGTGCCAGTTTTTATTACCTCTACAACCTCTTAAAAACCATAATTATTTGCTGTTCAAAGCTCTAAGAAATCGAAAAACTTTAAAGCATATATATAAAGGTTTGAATACAAACAATTTATTGTTTAGATATTGGCAGTAATTCCAATCATACTTTTTCCTCAAATTAAATGTATAATATTTCGAAAACCATTAATTATAATTCGTAAATTAAATACAAAATTTAAATTAGTTTCTGACTGTAGTTATTCTACATACTTTAATTCATATTATAATGACTTCCACTCTCAATAGATATATTTACTTTAATATTTTATAAAATTCTAACCTAAAATTGCTTGCTACATTTTTGTTATTAAATTGATTTCCTATTGTAAAGAAATATATTTTCAGGTGATAAATAAGAACCGCATCTTATATATCCGAAATAAAAATGCAAATAAAAGTATTCTAGCAATAAAATAATTAGTAAAGTATTTAATATCCATATTTTTACTTACTTAAATAAGCACGCGATCCCAAATTAAGTAACATAAAATCTTGACGCATCGTAACAAAATGTAACAGCAATCTTAATGGTTAAACACTTTAATTGAACGCATAACATTTAAGGCGAACTTTTTTTTTTTTCCTCGAAACTTTTTTTAGCACCCAGCATCCTAAATTACATTATAAGAAATGCGTTGCAGCTTCTCCAATAAAATTTTACGAAGAGCAGAAAAAAAGAAGGCCCGTTATCAATTGTGGGAAATTCCATCGATCAAGCTCTTTGCTAGTTCCCTGTTGCTGTTATCCTTATGCTCTTATTTAGGATTGAAAAAATTGAACTGGTGAGGATCGATATCTATAAAGGAAGATGATTTATGACGTATTCCAAAGCTCCTGCTCAACTGAGCCTAAAGCAAGAGGTTGTAGAATTCAGCGGTAGATGAAGAGATAAGTGAGTTTTGACAGAATACATGCGTTGCACTTTTCTTTTAAAACTACTCTGACGGATAATGCGCCAGGAACCAAGAAGAGAACTTTTTTCATGTGTGTTGAATTGAGGATTTTAAGAGGAAGAGCAGCAGAAATGATGAGTTCAATTCTAATGAATTATAAATTATTTTATTGAATTATTAAATTATTTTTTTTAAGAATATATTCATAAAAACTGAAATAGGGCACTCATTTTAAAGTAGATGGATGGTAGATATTAATATATGAATAAATATATCGCTATTTGCACTTAGATTTATTAACAATAAAGCAATGTTGTTTTATTGTTAATAAATCTAAGTGCAAATATAAATAACAATATAAATTACAAAATATAAATAACATCTAAATGCAAATATAAATAACAATATAAATTACAAAATTACAATTTAAACAATATAAATTACATACAATCTTGCAAATAATCGTACAAAAGAAATTAAACTTGTGTGTGAAATTAATTTTTAAAATTAATTACTAATATTTTCAATTTTTTAAAATTGTTTTAATAAAGATGTTACTACAATTCTTAATATTCTCTAAGTTTGCTGTAAAATATACAAAAGTAAACAAGGATTTAAATTTTGTAGCATTTTTACTACGCAAATTATTCCTATTAACAGAAAAAAATGTTTTCTTAAATTTATTATGACTTTGTTTTCAATTTGAGAATATAAAAAATTTAGATTATCTTTCATTTATCATGATTAACTAAAATATTTAAGGAATCATTTCATAAATCAAGATTAATCTAGATGAATACTTTCTTTAACTAATTAAAAAAAGTAAAGGAACGATGTATATGAAACGTGCTGATGAAGAGGCTGGATTTTTCATTTAACTTAAAACCGAAATGACAAGAAATTTGGTTTTGAAGGAACTTAATCTGTAGAAAAATAGATCTAAATCGATACACTGATAGCCCTCACCATATCGTATATAATTTTGCACGTATATGAATAGGATGCTACATAAATTAGAAAAAGTTTTACTGAAGAACTGAAACAAAAAAGAAAAATTCCATTGTACTTTGTGAAAAGCAAAATTCATGAATAGAAGTACTTTCCTATTAAAAATAAATAATTCAAAACTCTCTCAAAAGAGCAATATAATGCAATTTATTTATAAGAAAAAAATAAAGGAATCAAAGTTGTTTACACTCGAAATTTATGATTAATGAAATATCCTTGCTCTATAGAGATATTTGCTTTTCATATTTACAATATGACATAAGCTTTACCAAAGCATTATTTAAAAATATCAATATTTCAATGAAAATATGTGACTGCACATGATTTTATGTCATCTGAGCAATCGATGTACATAAGTTTTTTTTTCATTTTATAGTTCAATACAGATGAATGTCGAATATATTATTTCGATTTCTTGAGAATTATGTTTCAGCCAAACACATCAAATTCACCTATTTTTACAATTTTCCATATTATTTGAACTCCTTACGGCTATATTTTAGTGCTAAATTTAATTAGTTGATATAAAAATGAAAATAAGTCGAATGTGTGTTTCTGTTCAAATTCTAAAACTCTTATAATAACGTTTTAATAAAATATTGTGACTATCACATTTTAACCAAAATTTTCATTATGAAGTAAATCTGTAGAATTCTTATTTTACTAAGTTCACTCCTATTCAGCTTTGCATATTATTTTTAAAGTTACAGCAGATTTAAATATTTCTAATTTATTTTATAAGAAATATTGCGAAAAATATAATTATAATAATACATTAAATAGCATCCAGACTTATAAACTTGGTTATTTATAAGTAAATTTAATAGTATAAGACACATAAAAATCTTTTCGTTCTATTTTTTTTTATTTCTGATTATAATAAATAATATAATAGCGTAAAATATGAAGTATTTTAGTGAATTCGGAAACCGTATCGAAGGTAAAAACTTGGAACTTTAATCAATTTTTCTTTCTGAATTTCATATGATCATGATTAATATGCTATGACTACAAAAAACTTGCTATTCATGTTCATGTTTCAAATACGATTGCAATAATTCAAATGAAATCTTAATTAAAAACATAAATTTAAATATAACTTTTTTTAAATACAAACAGTTTGAAGTTCTTAAAAGAACCTTACTCAAATATTATAAAACAAAAAAATAGAAAAAAAACCCATATTTTTTTTAAAAGAAGATTAGAAGAAAATTGTAGTCAGAATAGTAATAGTAGTCATTGTAATAATGAATAGTAATAATAGTAATAATAGAATTTTAGTCATTTATATTTAAAAACAAATAACGAAAGTAACAGGAATCCAAATAACAAAATAATAAACAAAATTTAAAAAAACTTTGAGTGTAATCTCAATATGCAATCAATATACAATGAAAATAACGATGATGATGATAATGAATATAAATATCATATTAAGATACAATGATCATGATCCAAATGTTCAAAAATTTTGAATGTAATAAGAATTATTTATTTTAAATGAACAAGTTTCAAATACATTAAGCTTAAATCAAGAGAAATATTTTAGAGGATAAAAATTTAAATGTTAGAACAATAAGCAAATAAGAAAGTTTTCTATGACTATAGTCAAATACAAATATAATAAATCAACTGAAGTATATTACATGATCATTGACTAAATGATTCATAAAGAAATGATAGAGTTGAACTATATCTGAAGACCATAATCCAAATAGTAAGTTTCAGAGAACAGTTTTTAATTAATATATCAAGGAAATATTTCAATTTTAACCATGTTTTTAAAAAAATGGTTCACACATCAAAAATGACTGAAATATATATAAAACAGGCATTCTAGAATTGCTAAAAGGTATAATAAAGTAAAAAATATATCATAGTCATAATTTCAGAATGTCATAAATCAGAGAAATTAAAAAAAAATCGAAATCAAACAAATTACGATTCTTGATGTTTTTTCTTTATACGTCATTTGTTATAAATCTTTTCCTTCGAAATTGAAATTGAAATGTCAAACTGTCACTAAGCGGGTTTTAATAAAATTTCCATTCGCAACAAAAAATGCTTTTTCTTCTCTTTGTTCACACTGAACAAGTATTTTGTATTTGAATGGTTTATTAAACACTTGAAATAAGGAAAACAGTGAATTGTGAAGGACAACTTTTAACTTGGTGAATTTTATTTTTACTATTAATATTATGTTAGTTCAGTTTTGCAAAGCAATTTTTGTTCTTACTTGTAAATGAAAATTAAAAGGAAAATAATTGATATTTTTATTATTTTAATTAGGTAAATCGATGAATTATTACACACTTTATTATACAAAATTATCGTATTTGAATAATGTTATAGGAAAGTAAGCTTGTTTTATTTATTTATTTTTTACGTAAAGTTACACAGTCATTATAATATTTGCTTAATGTGCGAGATAAAATTATCCTTTTTATTTTTTCATCATTTTTCAATATTATTCTTCTTCTCAATCTAAAAAAAAACTCATTTAAGTTCAATCAACATAAAAAATATACATTTCAATTATATTGAAATCTAGGTTTTAAATATTTGGAGAACAAGTGCAAATTATCAAATGGTTTTTATTTTGTGTGAAAGGGAATATATGAATATATTCTAGGTAAAAAATTAAAAAATATTAGTGGTGCCGCATATTTCATTATGTTGTTGTTTCTTTATAAAAAGATTTGTCATTGCCTCGGTAGGTTGGACTCCTGTCTGCTGGTCCACGGAAGGTATTTTATTTCCCTTCTACCACCCACTGGAAGACAAGTGGAGGCGTTCCCATATTCGCCACCTTGGGGACGCGCTCTCTTGGGGTTACAAGCTCCCTCGAGAGAGATCTATCTTATGTTTGCTTTTAGAAAAAAATACTAATAAAGTGTCATGTGCTAGTACAACATTTGTTAAGCATTTGATAGGATAAGGAATTAATAACTTCAAATTATTTTAACGAAAGTTCATTCTCTGTAATCTTAATTTTAAGTAAAAAGCTAAAAATATTTAAAAATAAACATAAGTAATCAAGGTTTTGTCCAGTGGAATCACTGAAGAAAAATGAACACAACTTCAGACTACTTTGCTGTTATATGATATAGATATTTTTATGATTGTTAAAGCAAACATTGTTTACAATTATGTAGTTAAATTTGACTTTTCTAGTTGTTACTTGAAATATTACCTAAATATCTCTAGTAATCCTAGGAATAAGGCATGCTAGGCGTAATGCTAGCAGAGTATTTAAGTAGGTATTAAGAATACTTTAACTTCTTGATTAGTGATCATTTGTGAACTTTCATTTGATAGTGTGACTGAGATGGTTTGAATTCACGAGATGATGGATTCATTAGAACCATTTGAAAATTGTCAATTATTATATCGCATTAAAAATACTCACTTAAATTTTGACATCATACACCTTTTAAATAAGAAAATTTCATGCTGAAATTTCAAGGCTCATAGTCTACGTTGGAGTTTTGCAAACACAAAAACTCCAGGAAGATCTGTGGAGAACTCCTTAAATTCCAATACTTTTGAATTGATCCATAAAAGCTATGATACTCCTTCTTACATTTCATCTAATGGAAGCAGTACTAACCCTGATTTAATTTTAGCTTTAAGTGGTACTACAGATGAAACCAGAGGGCGCTTCAAGTCATCTCGAGTAACAACAATATTTCCAAAATAATTTTAGAATATGAAATATTTCTAGCAATTTTAGAATGTGGTACTATCACATAAAATTTCATTCAGTTGGATTCCTGCTCTTTGTAGGATTATGGGCATTGTAAAAGTTGATGAAATGGCTAAGTTGGGAGTTTTGATAGAAGCTATAAATCCTCCGCTTTCTTTCCACAAGACTAAATTGTTTATTAACTTGAATGTACTCCTAAACAGGGTATGATTCAATGTTGAAGGGATAAAATACGGAAGATTTTTAAGGAGAGAATTATACCCAGCTTTCTAAGAAAGACTGCGGTGTTCTATTTTGACTGATTGACGAGCATCTTTATTAGGCTTAGAATCTCCCCAAACTATGTTTTGTGTGACTAATCAACCAATGATTTTTTAAAGTTATCTACCACAATTGTGAGGACATTGTCAAGTAATGTTGGAAGGTCCATGAACTAATGACTTAATCGCTGATGTTCATCTTTTGTAAAATATATTTTAAAAAAAAATCTGCTTAAAATTTTCTATTCACTTAATTAGTATAACTAATTGAAATTTTTGACACGCATTCTAAGTTGAAATATTTTTGTTAAATTTGTGTAAAATATTGAGCAATTTTTAAAACAAAGGTAGCAATTTCCTTAAAATAAAAGCCGGTTCTTAAGAATTTATTTTAAAGCCATATATGATTTTAGAAGGTATTTAGAGCTCTTGTAAAGTCAAGTCTGATTTTGCTGAGTATCAATATTGTTTTATGATGTCATTTTCATAAATTATTTTTTAAGTTTTTATGTTGCGTGATATTTCATTCCTATTATTTGAATAATAACTTATGTAGTTTTAATATACTATATGTGTTACAACTACGTAAGTTATAATTCAAATAATATGAATATATATTACATATATATCAACTAATTTTTCAGTTTATTTCTTGATAGAAATTTCAAATGGTGAGTTTGATATTTGTATAATCAAATGCAGTTTTAATATACTATATGTTACAACTACGTAAGTTATAATTCAAATAATATGAATGCAATATATATTACACATATATTAACTAATTTTTCAGTTTGTTTCTTGATAGAAACTTCAAATGGTGAGTTTGTATAATCAAACTTTTGCAGAATATTATCTGTTAAAATTAAACTGAAAATTAATTTTTTAAAATCCCAATATTTGTAATATATGCTAGATTTTTTTCTGCGTCCCTTTCGAATGAAGTCTCGTAATAATAATCAGTAGACCACAATTTTATATCTAGAAATATCTTTTGTAGATATAAAATTGTGCTTACATGATTTATTTTAACTTAAATCACTTGAATTGAAATATTATTTAAACATGTTATTTATTTTAATTTAAGAATCGAGTTTCAGGAAATGACCTTTTTGCACAAAAAGGATTCATTATGAGACATCAAATGATGTTTACATTATGATGTAATCAAAATGATGTTTTTCATTAACACTGTGAAAACGTGTAGATTCACACTTCAAGTAATCTAACTCGTAAGAAGTAAAATAATTGTATTGCATGAAATATTTAAAGTGTGATATATTTTATTAATTTTATAATGAAGTTGTTAAACAATATGTATGACAAACGCAACAAATTAACTCATTTCGAGTTTATGAATTTCATAATACTGTGTACCCTATTTTTTTACCCTTTTTTTAAATATTATTTTATGTGAAATAAAATTAAACATTTTAATTTTGCTTAAGCTTTTGGGTATTCACTTAACTTACTTCTAAAACAAGTTTTAAATACTTTGGTGTCAAATATAAGCAGTTTTAATATTTTTTGTAAATTTTTACAAACGATATATATATATATATATATATATATATATATATATATATATATATATATATATATATATATATATATATATATATATATATATATATATATATATATATATATATATATATATATATATATAATAATTTAAAACTGATTTATAAAATAAACAAAAATGAAACGACTTTAAAAACAAATATTTTTCTCTCTTTTAGAAAATTTAAAATGTGAAATATAATGTTACCAAAAGTAAAACAAATTTCTAATAAAAAGTAGTATATTATTATTAGTAGAAATTTAAAGTAATCCTAAAATATACTAACTATTATTTCTATAAAATTAATACAGTTCTACTTTTAGAGTGTGTTAGAATATGGATTTATTTTATAAAAATTGTCTCTCAATGCAGTCTTATTAGAAAACTTAAAATGATCTTAAATTTTATTTGAATAAATGCTTTTATATTTTTGAGTCAATCTCGTTTTTTTATATTTTTATTTCGAATGATGTCATGAATTCATTTAATACAACACTTCAACTGTTTTGAAAATTATATTTATATACATTTATATCACCTCACACAATTGTTGAAAATAGTTTTGGTCAATGAATCTAAAAATTAATATAATTGAACTTCTTAAGGAATACAGTAGTTTTTGCAAATTTCGGTTATCAAATAATTAATTTATTAAAGGAAATTATGTAATCAGTCTCCAATTTTCCTTCTTTGATGGAAATACATTTTAAATTAGAGTATTTATGACATAGAATTTCTTTTGACTAATCAAAAGTCCTGTTTTTGTACATTTTAACAAAATATCAGACTTCCTTATTATAACTTTATAGCTTTAAAAAAATCTTTTAAATATTTCTTTAATGAAGGAGCAAAAATTTAGGAGTTCATAAGCATGAACGTTTTTTTTAGAAAACTCATACTTTGATGGAATTTTTTATCACGTAGTTGTATTTTATTCGAACTTATTTTCTAATTAGCTTTTATTGAAATGCTCAGGTATTCAATTTAAGCATATAAATGAAGTAGCTGTCTTTTGATGGCCATTTGTTTGCAATTAAAAATGTTTTTTTTTATCTGGTCCAATGTTATTTGGATTTCGAGAACTGTATCGCAACCATCTTAAGTGTGAGTAAAACTCACAAATTTTTGAATATAAGACTTGAATATTGACAATGCAATTACCGATTTTTGTATATTATAAACATATTAGAGTAAACATTGATTATTTAAATAAAAACATCTGCTATTTCACATAAATTCAAATATTTTCCACTGCTAATAATTTTACAGCTGTTATTTTCTCCTTCGAAATAACAAATCAACATCATTACTTTACATACTACTACTTGCAGTTAACATCTTTGAAGTTATTTTAAATGTGTGTGAAACAAATTTAAATGTTTATTAAATTTGTAAAAGTAAAAAAATTGAAACTTTAATTTGAATATTGCAATTCACTTTTTTTTTCGCTGTTAATCCAATTCAAACATTTAAAAAATTTACAGTAAAAATGAAAACTTTTGGTTCCCTTAAATTTGTAATATTTTATCACTCAATAACTTTAAAACAGTTTTAATCATACTCTTCTATTCAGTAAATGTAGTCAATCCATAACGATGTCTAATAACAACCTTCAAAATAACTCTAATTTCCATGTAAACAATACACTAAAGCTGACACCCATATTGAGAATATCTTTCAGCCTTAATAACATATTCCCTCTTAAGATCTGCAAAATCAATTGATATTTCTCTATGGCATCAAAAGAATTTTCTCTTCAGAAATTGCTGTATGTAACAACTAGAAAATGAGTTCAAATCTCGATAAAAGTACAAAAATAGTATGTTTATAATAACCAACTTTTACAATGAATAGCTTTCTCTATGATAACAATAATCTGCCTTTCAGGAGATATTAATAACGGGTGACGTAACACATCTTGGCTCCCATTGATAAATTTACTTCGGTCGTCATACATCACTTATGCAGGTTGGAGAAAAGATAAAAGCTTGCAGGTCACAGCAACAAACGGAGTCCATGAATAGGTTCACCTCGTTATTTAAATATTAGTCATCCTTTTGTGGACTGTTATCCGAAACTATTGTGCTGCCAACTCATTATTACGCCAGAGGCCCAGCTGAATGCCGTGATGGATTCGGATTTTGTTATTCGTTATGTATATAATGAGGGAGAGCTCTCATTTCTTTTAAAGTCTTCAATACTGAATATTGGCAAGCAAGAGTTTGCGCCAATAAAGGACTAAATAAAATGGGTATTGTATCTGATTAAGCAGATGACATGTATGAAAGGTTTATAAGGTTACAGGATTTAAGTCACTGAAATGAGTCTAGTTTTCTTCAGTGACTTAATATATTCTAAATAAATAAATTCATCTTATGTGAAAGATTCTAAATAAATAACTTGTCAAAAATTATTTGTATTATAAATACATTTGGTATTTGAGTATTACCTCATCTATTTACTTGCAAATTTAATTGTTTTCAAACTTTATTTTTTGATATAAAATTTTTGCAGTGAAAGGCTATAATTGTAAATGTAAAAGTGTTTTAAATTAACTGGCCGCGCGATTACAGAGTTAAAATAATTATTTTAACTCTGTAATTGGCCAGTTAATTGAAAACAATTTTACATCAGTATAAAATTTACTATTTTGATACATAAGATATCATGGAATTCATTGGAGGAGATTATGTCAAATAATCATTTCTTTACCATATATTTAATATAGATTCTATCGCAACAGAAATTTATTGAAATGATGTTGTTTTTTCTTGCTATTAATGTATATTTTATCGGAAATGCTTGCAAAAATTATTTTTATGATTAAGAAAATATCTGCCAGATGATGCTATCAGCTGTATAATAATATCTGAAACTAATACAGTTTGTTTGATATAGAAAAAGAGATATTGATTTTCCAATACAAGATATTCCATAATATATTTCTTTGAAAGAATCTGATATAAAATAATATAATTATGTTTAAAGGGATTAATGAGACATTGTACAAATATATTCTTAAATAACTAGTGCAAAAAATTAAAATTTTCAAAATATTGAGAAACATTAAACTGCGAAGTATTAAACCTTAAAAATGTAAGAAAATTAATAAAGGACTGGAATCAAATATCATTTGATATACGTTTAATACTTGATTGAAGACTTCAAGTTAACTGTAATTCTTATCATGGATATATCACGAAAAAGTGTATATCATTTTTGTATAATTTCAAGAAAAATTCTACGATTTAATTAGCTTTCATATTTTTATTAATCTATAGTTATTTCAAGTTCTTATGAGAAGCTATGGATTGAAATTTGTATGAAATTATTTTAAAGTTAGTGGAACTAGTTTGCCTTATTAAAAAATAATCTACATAAATAGCGTATAATTTTAAGTTGGTAGCAATACCCAAATTACAAAATAATTAAAAAATTTAAATCATTAATATTATAATTTGGAAATAATTTAAAAATTACCTTAATATTTCATTACCTCAAAGAAATTACACAATAGTATTTGATATATGTCTTATATTATTGTAAAAATTTTAAATAACTGTGAAGATATGATATAAATTACGGTTATTTATAATATAAATATTTAAATGTGGAAAACATAAATTTTCCATATAAACAGATTTTCTTTATTTTTTTCACCAAATTTTTTTAAAGTAAGAATAAAGAAAATGGTATTACTTACAATATACTAATTTGTGCTTCCTTTATTTTCTTTTCCAGCCTTGCGTACTGAGATTAGATGAGTGAAAGAAATTCAATGAGAAAAATTTGCATTAATTTCCATGTTAATCCTCTTTATGTTTTCCCTAAACAACGCTATTCTTCCCTTCTTAAGGCGAAACTATTATTCGTTACGAGATTAAGAATTTTTCTGTTAATTAAAACTTGACACATCTGAGTTTGTGTAGTCTAAATTTTCTATTGCGAAAGCAATGCCGACTTATTATGCAACGTAGACAGGAAATAAAGTCAAATGCAGCAGTAATGTATATTAAGCGTAAATTGGATTAAATGATTTAAAGCCAAAGAATATTTTTCTTATTAACATACTGTTATGAAATTTCCTTAAAATATTATTAAAATAATTTATATACCCTTATTAATTTATTGAAAGAGTTATTAATCAAGCTGTTATATAGATCTGAATTTAATAAGAAATTGTACAGTAAAACAATTTACCAAATTTTATTTTCAAGAATCACCATAAATCTTCCTTCTTCTAATAAGATAAATTATGGTATCACCTAACTGCATGTAATATTTAAACTTTTTACATCTAGAAAGATATATACTGAAATGAAACTTATTTTTGATGAAATAAAATATATTTTCTGTGATATCTTATTAATTCATCCAAAAATGTATGATAAAAATAATCATATTAAAACCAATTTATTGGAGTTTATTATTTATTAATAATGCAGCTTCTTTTCTCATCAATTATTGATATTATTATTATTATTATGAATCAACTAATATAAAAATAAAAACTTTTAATGTATAATGCTAGAAATAATAATAAAATTCTATTAATTTTTATGTGAATATTAAAATCATAGTTAATTTCTGAACAGTATGCATTAGTTAATTTTTAAAGTAAACTAAGTAAAATAAAATATGTGAGAATACACCATATAATTTTATAAACGCATTCTATAAATGCCACGTAATATTCTAAGAATCTAGTTTCAGTCTCCAAAAAGATTTTTATCTTTCTTCAAATATATATATATATATATATATATATATATATATATATATATATATATATATATATATATATATATATATATATATATATATATATATATATATATATATTAATTTTATATCACATTTTTATTTTTTACAGTAATACAGTAAAAGGTAAATTTAAGCATCAAATTCGTTAAAGCGAAAGAAAATATGTAAATTGTTGAAATAGTAGACGACGTGAAAGTGTAATCAGTTGAACTGAAATGTATTTGACTAAAGTTTCTTCCAAAAAATCCATAACTTGGGTGATAGTCAAGATCTCTAGCTTAAAGTTCTTCGCTTCTTCTACTTGAAACTTATGAAATATGTTCGAAAGATAAATGGGATTTTTATAAAATATTCTTCGTAAATATCGCTTAAAAGTCTAATATATTTTTGTTGATAAAATGATGAGAAAATCTTTCTTAAATCTCATTTGAATTTTTATTAAAAATTATTATGACAAAATTTATATAAGTTAGTGCAGACCTGTAGCAATTAAGTTATTTTAAAGCATATTTATTTATAGATAAAATGTGTGTGTGTTCTTCATATATTTATTAATATACTTAATTCTCTAAGATTTCATCGGTTATTAAATTATATAAATGTTTTGTACTTGTATATAACTGAAAGTAAACAGACTGAGGTTTATATTAGCATTTTAAAATAATTTATGTCATAAAGTACCATATATAAAGAAGTAAATTAAATGAAATTTACTAAACCATATGCTACCTATACTGCTTATCCTTAAAATTCTAATACAAGAAAAAATTGTGTGAAAATTCATACGTATTTCGTTGCCCTTGTTATAAACAATGATTAAAAATAAAACAATAATAAAAAATGAAATAGCCCAAAATGAAATAATCATAATAAAAAATGAAATTTCTTTTTAAAAAATCACAAATAAAGTAATATTTGTTATTTATTATATTAAATGGAAATCCAGGATACATTTTGTTAAAGGTGGCGTAGTGAAGATCTGAAACGAAATCAATATGAAACTCTAAAAAAGTATAGATATAATCATTATACGATTATGATGACACATAGAATTCAGTTAAATTCTTGAAGCATTTCTGTCCACAAATAATGTAAACTGACTTTTTTTGTGTCCGCAAATCATGTCAATCATGCAATACATCTTAAAAATTCCTTTTGATTTTCGATTAAAGCCCTTGATATATAACATTCATCCTTTTTCTTTTATGAAAAACATAGTTTCGAAATTGAAGATTAAATTAAATATGGAAGATTTTAATTTGTCGCAAACATTTCGCTGTCACTTATTCTGAATAGAGCTAAATACTGCCTTGTTTAAAATATTGCTTATAATAGTAGTGCCATATAAGATAACACAAGTAGTAACATATTATGTTAAAATTCCTAACATACACTATCTAATTACTGGTTTGAGTGACTAAATTTAAAATAAATATCATTGGTGAGGAATGTTCCAGGACAAAAGCAGTACTTCAGTCGCAGCTTGTAAAAATTAGGAATAAAGTTTACTTATTCATTTAATACATATAGAAAATAAGTCTGGTAAACGTCTATAAAGATGACGCTAGACTTATTTTAAACTCTAAGACAGTCCTAATCTCGTTTAAAAAACAAATCCTTAACATTTTAGCCAATCTAGCAATTTGTCAGTAAGTTGTTAGCATTTTGTCAGTAACAGAATTTACCTCTTCTACGGCAGAATACACAGAATTGTTTTCTGAGTTCAATCCAAATCACTTATTTTAAATTAAACTTAAATTTCATTACATAAAATCGAGAAAAAATTTCAACAGTAGGCGCATTTGCGTTTGGGCACTTTGTTATCAAAACTTCAAACTTGCACTTCTTTTTCTTCGCTTCACTGTTTCTCCATACCCGGCATTGATATGAAGTGGAATTTGTTTTGATTTTAGATCCTTATTTTAAAAAGGCTCAGTAAAAATATATAACTAAATAGACTCGCATAGAAATTTCAATTGTCACATATTTTGCCTCGTTTAATGAATGTATCAAGATATATGTTTCAATCAATCAATGATCAACTACCTTTTTCAAGGATATTAGATGAAACCTTGTGATGAATTATTCTTTTCTTAACAATTAAGCACTTATTTCTTAATGAAATCGCATTAAATGTTTCATTTGAGAATTCATATTTGAAAATACTTTATTTAATAATTTTAAAGATGCTATTCATTAATATTAAAATACATTTATGAAATAATATTAGGGATTTCACATATTTAAAAATCTATGCTTTTCACTCTTGTACTTCGTTTTAAGTATTGTGAATCTTTGTAACGAGAGTATTGAACTTCGTTTTAAGTATTCTGAATATTTGTAAAGAGAGTATTGAACTGCTTATAAGAATTCTTTATGCTACACGATGACTACAGTTAAAGAACATTAATCTCTTTAGATGTCGGAATTCTAAGTCACTTAATTTTTTTTCAAGTATGCTTTGAGTTAAATATTGTTTAGCAAAGAGTTTATATAAGTTCTTTTCGTAATTTTCCATACACATAAATTGTTCGTAGCAGTTTAATTTTTATAAAATATATACACAAAAGTTTATATTAATAATATTTTGAGACGTCAACTACTTTCTTTTCGTTCGAAAACATTTTTATACTATTTTTCAAAATAGGCTCTATATCATTTTTAAAAGTTTCTAAATTATTTTAGTTGAATATCTAAATAATATTTTAATAAAATATATAACAAAATATTTTTAAATAGCTCTTTTTGTTGCTTTAGGTAAAGTCTAATAAAAAAATTTGCGTAAGAAATAAGTTACTTTTTCTTGGAAATAATATATGGTGATTGGTAATTTATAGCATATTCTTATAATATTGCAAGTATTTTATATATTAGTATTTGTATTTCTAAATCATAATATGAAACTCTCTATTTCCGGTTTTTCGTTAAAAATTGTATTATTCCACTTACAGAAGCAAATATTTTAATTTATGAATTCTCGAATTTGAATAAAGATAAACAATTTCAATTTTCCTGTTTTCAATCGTATATTTTGTTCTGAAGTGCTTTTCCATTTATGTTTTTGGGAAAATATCATGCATAACTTTGATATTCAATACCTCTTCAACATTTAAAATTCTATTTATCAAACCATAACGCCTGTAGCGTTGATAATGTCATCTGATTTTTGACTGAAACAAGTGTATAAAGATAATTATGTTCACCTCAATGAATCATTCATTACTTTTAAAACAGTTTATCCTTCATTATTATTAGAAATGCATTTGTTTTCCCTCTTAGAGTATACCTCTTAAATCATCCGCTAATAACAGCAAAATTTTCAGCGGAGCATAAGAAATAATTCATTAAAATTGATTATTGTTGAAATGAAAGAATCTTAACAATATATTAAAATTTTAATATGAATTGATCGTCGAATAATTTTTCTACAAATAATACCAAAAATTCATTGGTTTAAACTGTGCATGTGCGAATCTGGGAGTGACAACCCTTCTCACATTCTTCTTGAATGCCCATCTGTTTCAGAAGAAAGGAACGAGCTTTGTAAAGACTTTAAATAACAGGTGGCCCCTAATTTTGGTGGACCTAGTAAAAAAAGAGAATTTTGAATTTTTTAAAAACTGTATGCATGTTGTTATCTAACTTCTTTTTTATTTTTATATCTCTTTCTTTTTCTCTCTGCCTTATTTTATTATTATCTTTTTCATCTCATGATTTATTTGAATTTGTTATGTAGTACATTTGTTGTATCTTCGGCCCCTGTGTGGTATTCCTTTTGTGCACAGGGAGATATTTTTGTTTTCCCAAATGAAAATAAAATTTTTGATACAATAATTCATTCAAATCAAGAGCAACACTTGTTCACAGGATTTAATAACATTATTTGATAAAACGATATTATTTGGTAGAAAATTAATGATAATAAATTTCTTACATTTTTTTTTTGTTCTTAATAAATACCTTTACATCTCTTTTATAAAATAATATGTAAAATTTAATAAAACTGTTTCTGATATTGTTCATTAAGATAAGCTTCTGATATTATAAAATATTAAGTAGAAATTTAATTTATCGTCATCAATGAGTAAATTTGTAAATTAGTGTAATAATTTTTTCTGGCAAATTTAAGCCATCGAAATTCAAGCATTCTTTAACGAAATTAATTTATGGATGAAAACCAATAATCGCAAGAATAAAAACCAATAATCGCAACTCTGTGTGACATATTAGGCACTGTAATATAGTTTACCTCCTTAACATCAGATATTTTATGTTTGTTTATATTTGCATTGCCTACATATATGAATATATTCTAAATTCTCGCTTGAAAAGTTCCTGTTAAAAGTATCAATCAAAGAACACGTGATTAAATATGAAATCAGATATTTTTATCAAATTATTCCTTCGCTAAGCAAAGTTCGTAGAAAAATTCTGAAGGTAACTTTAAATTGTTAAAACTCCATTTTTCCTTTCAAATATAAAGCAAACTATTGCGTTAACTCAAATGAGCTAAGCTAATCTATTCCTAAAAGAGGTAACAACTGATATATTTTTGCTGAAATTAAATAAATACTAAGATGGGTTGAGAAAAAAAAGAATAGGTCAAAATGCATCATTACTAGAAAAAACGTTAATATATTAAATACATACAATACTATACAGTCAGATTGCATGTATCTAATAATGTATTTAAAAAAGTTTGCTTTTTATGCATAATAAATATGCATTTTGGATAGTTTATCTTCTTATAATACAAGTACTAATAAATATAATATTTTGCAACTTTTTATATTTATTTGAATATAAATAAACATAATTACAATGTAACGATAACTGACTTAATAGTTCATTAAAAATGGAAGTTTCATTCATATTATGAAATATTTTTAATTTATAATTGCAAATCAAGTAGATTATTTAAGTTTAGTATACCCACATTTAGTATTAGCCGACATCAAAGCGAGCTTGACTTGGCCAATTGTCATACGTAACAACAACAGTACATTAAATCTTATTAACGGCCTTTTAATAAATTCAATATATTTAAGATATGGAACTCAATAATGCGATTATTCCAACTGCCAACAATTAAAAACAATTATCTGCAAGAATCTTTTTATGTAACACAGGTATTCTTACAACTATACTCTTTGTGTTAAGCAATAATTATTTCATATTTCATAAAAGTTTAAAAAAAAATACTTAAATTAAATTAGTTTTAGAATTTAAAAAAAAAATTACGTGATAAACAATTTATTCCAGTTTTGTCTGCAGACTAAATGAATTTATGACGAAATTACTTTATTAATAAAATAGAATATATTTTTGGTTCAATAGTATGTTACCTTTGGATTGAGCATCAATTAAATGATCAATCCTTGCTTAAAACCAAGTGATACTCAATATTTTTCTCGTTTATTCTGAGCTTGTTATTCTATATTTTTAAGTATCTATATATCTGAATAAATATTTTTTTTCTATATGACTTTCATACTTTAATTCCCCCCCCCAACGGGACGTGGTAACCTAGTGGTTAAGGTGTCGGCCTTCCATCCGGAAGGGTGGGTTTCGATTCCCAATACCACCAAGACCCACCGAGTACATGCGATATACGTGCTCGTTAAATCTGTGGAATCGTAAGTCCTGTGGGCGGTCGTTGAACAGTTACCATTGGTGTATTTTACTGGAGAAATTTACTGCCCCTTCAGATCAATGCCAAAATTAAGGAAGAAGATCCTCTGGTGCTGCCATCAATCAGAGGATTTGAAGATCAAAAGTCATACTTTCACTTTTATATTGCTCTGATTAAACGAAAGACGCCCCCAACTGATTTAAATTCGCATAGCCTAGACGTAGCGAGCTTAGCTTGTCCAAGTGTCATTGGTAACAACAACAGTTTTTTTTCAAGAAAATAGGATTTTTTTAATACAATATATTTTCTTACACATTGCATTAAAAATGTATTTACTGCTCACACACAATATTATTATATTATTTAATATGATAACAATATTGTGTGTGAGCAGCAAATAATATAAAAATATAAAGTAGCTGTATTTATTTATTTATGGACCTCAAATAGATTAAAAAATTTTGACCCCTTAAAATTTTTTCCTTTTTTCAAAATTTGAATTGTAAAGATATCATTTTATTCAACGAAAGTGCAAAAAAACTATGAAAATTAAAGAGCAAATTTTAAATGAAATATATTATAATTTACAATACCTTCTGATGCACATTTTATTTTCACTAAAGACAATCTGAATTACATGTAGCGGTACTTCAATTTCATAAAGATTTTTCCTACATTAAAACATATCATTTATTTATTCATTTCATGAAAGCTATCATTTATTTTAAAATAATATCATAACTGACAAAAGCATTATTTTCAAAAGCACATCCAGATGCAACGATTTTAAACTCGAAAACGTTACATTTCATTATCGAAAAATGACATATGATATAATTACTGAATGGATATAATTCAAGTTTTTGACATTTGATGACAGCTATTGAGAGAATTATTTTTATATGCATTTTTTTTATGATTAATGCGCTGTTTGACTTTCTATTTAACATGTCAGGAAAGGCGAATTCAATGGGAAAGGAAAATAATTCTCCTCGAGAATTATGGAAAAACGAAACTAGTCAAAAATGAATTTCTGCTTTTTGAATGAATGAAGTGCCTTAAAAAAAGACCCAAATAATATGAAATCAAAACTGACGAGGAAAAAATTGAATATAAAAAGTGATTAATCACAGCCTTGTATTATATATGATCAGTTACGAAAATTTTCAATTAAATAAAAAGCTGGTAATATTTTTGCTTCTTATTTACATTTATAATTTTTTTTAATTTGCTTTCAATTTTAATTAAATATAGAGTAATTGGAATAGAAAGTATTTTTTATAATAATTTGAATATCTAAGAAAATTTTTCAAAAAAAAAAAAAAAAAAAAAAATTTTTATAAGTAAAATGTGCTTAGAGATAAATTAATAATTTATATTGAAAATGATTTTAATTTTCAAAATTCGAAACAGATGCTTCTAATTCAATTTTTAAAAAATGACTAGTGTATGAGTAATTTCACTGAAAAAAATCTCTATCATGATGATTTTTATGTCCATATTATAGAAATTTTTGATAATTTGCTGTCTTATATTTAATTTTTTTTTATTTTAACTCTTATTCATTCAGCATCGATAGCTTAAAATCAATTTCAAGTAGTGGTAAAAAACAACCCTCATGTGAAAATCGAACATAAGAAATGTTGAACTAAAGACCTTAACTAACAGTTTGGTTTTATTTTCTGAAGAAATCTAATACATAATTTAAATAACATGAGCCAGTTTCATTTAAGAAGTGTGACTTTTCATTTTTTCTCCGTTTTACAATGATTAACATTTGATTATAATATTTCTTCTTATTAAAACCGGTTTAATCTTTAATTATTATGCGATCAATAAATTTTGAATTAAAATGCTTACAATTTTAAAGTTTTCCATTTATTATTTTTTTATCTTTCTGTTCTCTTTTAAATGCAGACATAAACCCTGGTAGAAGGAACATTAAACCAACTTCTTTTAATATTTCTAGGAATGTTGCTAAAGTTTATCGAACTTTAACTTTTAAATTCTTCTAAAATCCATTACTCCTTCTTTTATAGACTATAAACTGAAATGAGCTATTAATGTCTAGCAGATAAAATATTTTTTGGTTATATTATTCTCATGTGTGTTACATTAATCAAAGTACACATCTTTTTAATTAAAATTCTAAATTCAAATCAGTAAGCTTAGAATATAGTTGAGTCATTTTTACTTTACTTTATAAACATTATAAAACTATTATTTTTCATGTGAAATTCTCATAGCGTAGGAATAAAAATAGAGAACAAGTTAGAGAAATTTTAAATCATTAATGTAAAAAAGGAGTATAAAGCCGTAAATCAATTTTGCTTTTTGAGTTTAGTAATATACTATAATTGCTTTACTTTGTATTACTCATAAGAATATAGTACAGCGGTTATTTTACAATAAAAAGAAAGCTAGTTGAGTTTTGTTATTTATAATGAAACCAAAACTATTTACAAATAGTGACAAGTACAATAAAGATTTTTGCATATACTGTACCTATGTATTATATGTAAAGTATTAATTTAGAATATTTTTAAAATTACCTAAGCAAATTTTTATGAAATCATATAAGTATCTCACATCAAAAAAAATCATAAAAATACTTGTGACCAGTTTTAGAATGCAGAATCAATAAAAAATATAAGAGAATAAACCTTTATAAAGTTTAAGAACATGAAATATATTCTTTTAACATCGTATCATCGATTTGAGCAACTCTTATAGAAAAAAAAATTTCGTGAAATGTTATTTTTTAAAGAAAATTGGTTTTTTTCAAAGTAATCTATTTTATTCCATTATAGTAGAATTTGAAATTTTTTATGTGTTTCAGAAGACGAAGTAATGATACAAGGAACAATTTATTGTATAAAAAAAATGTGATATGTAAATGAAATACGCCATTTGAAAGAAAAATTTGGAGGAAATATTTGCTAACAGTAAAAAAAGAGGAAACTAATTTTGAATTCCAGAAAATATATTCTTTACTTAATGAGAGCTATAAAATATATGTATGTATAATCATTCAGAGAGCAGAGCAAAAACTGTAATGATTACTTTTAAAAATGTTTAAGTATATATTATTTGATTGGAATCATGTAATACATTAACTCAATCTCCGCCAACCTGGCATACTAGTATTGGTGTTATTTTTACTTTTGGAGTATGCAGTGCAAAATATTATAAAATTAGAAGATGTATTTACATTTATAAGTCAAAAATTATTTTTATATGTAACAGCAAAAAAGAAATCAAATAGAAAATGTCCTGGGTATTTGCATAATATTTACGTTTACGCACAAATTCAAATAAGTTCTAAATGCAGAAATATTATTAAATATCATTATTAATGCTTCTTTAACGCGTTTTAAAATTTTGAAACTATTTTATCTAATTAATAAATATCTAGTATACAGTCTTAAATATAGTTGCACCTATTAAAGCAATAAAAACGTTATTTGTGGGGGGGAGGAATGGTATCATTTAGATGCATGTTGTCACACACACTAAAAATGAGTCCAATACTATTCATTCTTATAATTATAAATATGTACATCATTTATCAGCTATTTACAAAACACACTCTTGCTGTAAAAAATAGTCTCCTTTGAAATAAAAGTATCTTTTAAGGATAATTTTATTTCGCTCGTTCTCATTTTTAACTTCCTTTCTATAATTCCCACGAGTATCAGAAAATTTAAAAAGCACCTTTCACAAAAATTATAAAAGCATTATATTTTTTCCTACTTTTGTGTTGGCGATAAGGGAAACATTTCCTCGCTAAAAAACCCACCCCGCGATTTTATTTATAAATAAATTGCTGTTAAAAGTTATGCCAAGCATAAACAACGCTCTTCCATTAATAATTTTTTTATTTCTTTCAGAGAAATCAGCTTCTCCGAGAAAGATACAAGTATCGACCCCGTAAATCCGTAACTCAGGGGTAAATGTAGCACCTAGTAAAGTAGAACGATTAAAGGGGAAAGCTAGGCCTCCGTTGTTATCATCAGTTGCCGGACATAGGGACGAAATCTACTTCGCTATATAAGAGTTAATGACTAGCGCCGGCCATCATCATTACACTTACGCCTGAAGTCAATTTTACGCCACTATCTTTCTTGTACTGAAGAATAAAAGTTATTGCATTTCTGCCGAATTAATGAAACTTTTGTTCTTATTTTTCAATTAAAGCGCACCGAAATTTATTTCATGTTTATACCACATTCTTCGGAATTTTCTTAAGGAACAGTAAATGATATTAATTTTTGTTGGAATAAGGGTAGTTACAGATTATTACTAAACAAATTAACTAAACTGTTATCGAAATTATGATAAGCTTTCAGTAAATTGACTGTTTATAAGCATTTTCTTTTGTGAAGAAAGAATTAAATACTTTTTCTTTATGAAATAAATTTAAGATGTTTCCCTTAATTTTTTTATTTGAATGAAAAGATAACAGCCTATAAATGAAACAATTCGCAATATACTACAAATTATTCATACATTCAATAAAATAATTTACATTCGTTTGAAATAAATAGCTGATATTTCTTATAAAAATACCTTATAATTTTTAATTGGTAATATTAATATATTTCATTGAAAAGTATGACCAGCTTATTTAAAATTAATTTTTTTATTCTATTTATTAAAAAATTAAGTTATTCTATGTACTTCTAATCTACACAGTTGAAAAAATAAGTTTCACAGAACAAATATAAATAAGAAAAATTTTAAGGAGAAATATTTTATAGAAATATATTATTTTGAAAAATTACATTTACTCCTCAATGAAAAATTCTCGGTAAAATACATAAATTAATATTTAATAATGCATTAATATATAGGAAGCATAAATATTATTATCCTTAGAATTAATTTATTTCACTTATCAAATTTTCAGATTTCTGCGTCAAATTTTGTTGCTACAAACACTGTTATAAGCAACGTAAAAAATAAAAAAAGCAGAAAAATTTATGGTTTTTTTTAAACATTTTTGTCATGTATTTTACATTTAAAGTTTCTCAAATAAATTCATTAGGTTGAAACAATGGAAAATATTAACGCACTAAACAACATTCCCATATTTTAGGATATTTGTTTATGCTCCAACGGATAAGTCCTATTCTACATTATTTAATAATTTGCACTTAAAATGAAGCAGCATGGTACTGATTAATCTCAACAATTGATTTGTCATCAATTTCCGATGAATTACAACGAAAAGTCATTCACATTTCACCTAATTATTATTATTTACAAATGCTGAACATTAGCGCCTAAGCCATTAGTTCACGGCATCTCCATTACTTTTCAACAATGTCCTCATACTGAGAAAGAACCACACAACTATTTAAATGCTCAAAAGTCATTGGTTGACCAGAGTCACACGAAACAGTGCGAGGAATCCACCACTCCAATCCTATAGAGATGGTTTCGCAAACAATCATGTCCAGTTAGGCCTCTAAAAAGGGCCACCGCAGTCTTTCTTGGAAAAATGGGAACAGCATTTTCCTCCCCAAAAATCTTCTATCTCTTGTGCGTCGCATTTTGAACTATATCTTGTTTAAGAGTCTTCTTGCGAGTCAAGTTAACAAACAATTTAGTTGAATGAAATGAAAGAGGGCGATTCATGCGTTGAATCGCCACCTAATCACTGTCACGTTATAATCAGAGTTATTCAATAATGAAAATTTAGATACAGATGCCGTATAATCCATGCGCCAAATTCTGAGATTGGCAATTTTTGGCAGATTTCCTTATGTATCTGGCAACCTTGTTTTTGTTACGTAATACATGTGGAGACCTATAAAAATTATGCAGAAAATTCTATTTTGGTAACCCTAGTATTTACATCATCGCGCACGTCACGATACGTCATCTTGGCAACATTTCTTCATCGCCAAAAAAATTCAAAATTTAAAATCATGGATTATACGGCACCTGTGACAAACTTTATTTTATGAGCACATGACAACAATTATAAATTTCAAAATAAACTTTTTCAAACGAAAAATATTTGCACAATATCATGTTTCCTGACCTATATGATTTCAACAATTTTTTAAATTTTTATTTCAATAAACAGCTTTCATATTTCAGGTAGTTTTCAAAGATTATCTTGCTTATTATGTTTTTTATTCTAAATTAGATTCAGATACCACATATAAAAAATTACCTAATATTTATTCAGATTCGTCACTATATATAAACTTTATATCATTTTATTTTTTCCAATAAAGTCAAATTTTTCGTTTATTGGAAAAAATATTCAAAGCGAATAATAGTTTGAATTCACTTTTAAATTTTTGGAACAAATATAAAGTGTTCCTTTCACACGTAATATAAAACGAACATACCTTATATTTCGTAAAAATAAAATACATGTATTTATTTTAATTAAATGCAAAAAATTAAATATCGAAACAATTCTAAGGCTATACGAATATCACTGAAAGAGAGAAAATTAATGTTTATAACAAGGATTATTATTGTTGACACATTTCAACTTACGAAATAAATTCGACTTTTTTTAATTTAAAAACATGTGTAACTTTTGCATTTCATTGATAGATGCACACTAGGAAGTGATTTTATTTGTCTAAGCGCTAAATTAAAAACAATAGCAGCATCTGCACACAAAATAACTCACAGTACTAACTCACGTTTCTTCTTGTACTACGGAAGGTTTATAAACTCCCAATATTGAAACAAAAAGTTACAGCTGCTTACTACCAAATATATCTTGCGCAACCATTCCGAGCCCTTCTCTCCGAGACAAGAAAATGAAACAAAAAAACGCATCCAAGCATTCTGGAAATAACAAACTTTTCCCCTCGAGATTAATCCTTTTATAAGAGTTTTTTTCTCGGCTTTTCTCACCACACACTAATCTTCTGAAGAAGAAAATGTTATTTCGTGAGAATTCTTCCCAAGAGGTTTCACCTTGTCAAATCATTTGAGACGTGTAAAAAGGCTGTTCTTATTTTTCCACCCTCCTGCACATGCAACTTCCCAAGCCCTTCTTCTGGATCTCACACCCCCTCTTCCTGAAATTTCCCCCACCCCTTAGTCCACATTCTTTCCCCATCACGGGATATATGTCCGCCAACTTGTCCAAAGGATAAGATGGAGTAGAAAAAAATCTCTCAAGAAATGTTTGCCTCATAAGAACTTTCCTTTTACATTTATACCATGCTGTTGAAACATAATAATCTCAACATTTTTTTTACCGTCCTTAAAATTTATGCTGAAAAAGCTATCAATCTCTTTTATAAATTACATATTTAAATAAGGTACGTTTTATGAAAGTATACATTTTTAACAGTTTCATTTTCGTGATTAATTATATAAGTCAGTGTAAAAGAAATGCTAATTATTAAAAGGATATTATAAATTTTAAAACATGCTCTTGAAATACTTCAAAGGTATAAATTATGTCACAAAAATGTCCAGATGTCTTATGTATGCTTATTTTGTTCTTTTCTTAAAAAATTTATTAGTTTTACCGATTGCTATTTATGATTGATACTTTAATTTACGATAAAATTCAAATATTTTTAGTTACTTTGATTTTATCCTAAAAAAATAAGAAATTTTTTATAAATTAATAATTTTTATTTAAATTATTCATGTAATATCTTGATATAATATTTCATATAATATCTTTATTTCATATAATATCTTTATTTCATATAATATCTTATTTTCATATAATATCTTTATTTAAATTATTCATATAATATATTGATATATGATTTGTAAAATATAATTAATCTTCTTGATATTTCAGAAATTTTGATAATAGTTTTATCTTTTGAAACATGTAATGATAATAGTAAGAAATATATCAGAGTATAAAAAAGTTAATTTGATTGTTTAGTCAAAATGGAGAAAACTTTTTACCATTTTTACGAAAAACATGAAGTTATGCTAATACGATTTTACATGTTTAAAAGGAATAGCATTCGAAGTTAAAAACTGAAAATATAATAATAATAATAAGATCATATTCTCTTATTTTCTTGATATTTATTTTTTGCAACAAAATGCTACAATTGTTTTTAAAAGTTATTTGATAACATTAAAAATATGAACATTCAGGCTCATTTTGTTTTTGAAAATTCATGCAAAGCTTTCCACAAGATTAGTAAAATTTGCAATTATAATAATACAATTTTAAATCAATCTTTGCTTTCGGTTTTTAAAATTTGAAATTTCGATTTTATTTTTGAACAATTAACTAATCTTATGCCATGTTAACTAACACATAATGAAATTATTTCTATACATTTGAAAAATATTTTAAAATGAATGAGGATTTTCAAAGTTTATAATTAATCTATAAAATAATTTATTTTATAAAAAAATAAGAGCTATTAAATTATAACACAATATTGAAGTAATTTTAGGATTTCATGTGACATCATTTATAGAATAATTCCCACTTTAGCTTCTTGGGAATTGAAATATGTAATATTCATGTATATAACTGTAACTTAATACATAAAGAATGTTGAAAGTGTTATTAGAAGAATTTGAAATTTTTTATAATCTTTTGTAATATTTTCTACTATTATTAAATAAATAAATGCATGAATTGAATAGAAATTTCGGAAATTTGATTATATAAAAATCGTAATGACTTATGTATTTTCCAAGTAAATTAGTTTGAAAGATTTTAAATTATAAACTAAATACATAAAAAAATATATATAAGCATGTTTTATAGAATTTTTGTAAAAAGAAAGAAAATTGTCTTATGCTTACAATACGAGTTTAAGGATTCATTAAAATTATTCAGAGGTGTTTAGCAATCTAAGTACATTATGCATTTCATTTTAATTCACCGCTGAGGAATACATCGCAAAATATGTCTTATGGTTTCAACAACGCAAAATATGTTTAACAATTTCAGCGTAATTTAATTACATCTCTCCGAAACAAGTAAGCGTCATTTACCCGCAAATTGCTACGAGTACTTTCGCTCTAAAAGTCTAAGCTCAATAACGTAGAGTGCATTTTTTTAGGGGAAAAAAGAACTGAATTTTCCTGATAAAATATTCAAATACGCGAGACAGCAGCTCATTGCATTAATATCTAACAATATGCAAATATTTACTGTTTCTCTTTATCTAAGGAAGACAAAGCTGCAAAGAGAAAAATCTTTATCTCTGAAGAACACAAAAGAAAAACAAGAACATCGTTGGAGAAATTGCTTTCATCTCCTTATCACTGCTATTGCGCTTTATTTAGTTGCTCTTAAGGCACTTTAAAAACACACAATGGCCATCTCGACAAGGAGATAAAGCAGCCATTGTGCTCCATTTTCCAGATTATTGGCGGCATAATGCAATGGCAGAGGAGAAAATGGCTGCTTATGATCACTTTCTAAACAATGTTGCGCCAACCCATCAAATGTTCTTTATGAAATTAAAGGTCGGCCCGGCAAATGCTGGCTGGCTGCTTATTGAGTTACACCCACCCCTCCACACCCTTACGGTACGCGGTCTTTATCGAGTTGTATATCACCTGCTTGTGTGTGCAGTATTCTACTTTAATGTAACTACGTCCATTTCACTTTGTATTTCTAAGGCACTTTCTGGAGCCTGAGGGATTACTATGTCATATTCGATTGCAAAAATATATCAGGTTAACGTGGTTACATCTGGGAGTATACAGCTGGAGTACTGCGCTGTTATTCGACTGATAAAGAATAATTTTACCATTTAAGATCAAACAAAACTCTGTTTTGAACTTCTTTCGGTAAATGTTTCTTATTAAATTCTGAGGATTGAATAAGTTTCCCACCTGAACATGTTTTATATTTCTGTCCTACTATTCCAATCCTTAAAATCTGAAACAAATTTCATTGATATAGATAAAATTTAAATCCTCAGATTGAGCTATACAATAGAAATACAGATATTAAAAGACGAAGGAGGATAATAAAGTGCAAAATAAATTAAAATTAAAATTTATAAAAAGAGCCAAAATGAATACATAAATAGAATTAAGTACCTACAGGATTTTCATCTTGAGATGTCACCTCAAGGAGATATGGATTGCCTGAGGTGCCAAAGGACAATCGTTAAAGTTAGTCCTTGAAGCCCAGAAAAATATAAAATAACGGAATAATAAATAAAAGCTAAGAAATTATCAGCATTATATATATAAGTAAACAGACTATATTAAAAATATTGCATCGCAAACGTAATAACTTATTTCGAACCAAGTAAAATTATATTTATATACATCCAAAGTAATTGAGTAAATACAAATATTTTTTAAAATAGTATCTCAAGCTTCTTATAATACCTTTAATACTTGAATGGGATTTTTGTTGTTTAACAAAAAAGTCCTCATTACACTATAATAAGAATACTATATTTGCTATATAAATTTTGTTTGTTAAAATTTATTAGTAGATTTTTTTAAGCGTTTAACTTTTGCTTTCTAAAGTTTATCCCACACACAAATTATTGCAAATTTTAAACATTTTATTTAATTGCCAGAAATACATGTTTAGAAATTTTCACAGAAAAATTCAAATTCCAGTAAATTAACTTATCAACTATAAAATTAAATTGATTAGTTTTATCGTATAGTATATCAATGTTCATACATTAATTAACTTGATTATTATATATATCAAGCTAATCAATGTGTGCATAAACATCAATAAAAATATCTAAATATTCAGGTTTAAAATTAATATCATTTATTTTAATTAAGTTTAAGACTTGAGATTATTATTATAAATTTCTTAAAAATTTTAAAAATTAAATAGTATATTAACTATCTCAAACTATATGGTATTTGTATAAGATTTTTCAAAAATTTTCGGTAGTAAAAAGCATTTTTGTAAACATATTTTTTGCAGTTTTCAATAATATATGAACATAAAAAATTGTTCGGTGATAATATAAATCAATGCAAATGCATTCAAAATAACAGAATAGTATAAACTCGTAATTCTTAAAATATATTCTATATTTTTTTAATGTAATATATATTAAGCATAAATACAAAAAATTTTTCTAAATTCTTAAATTTCAGTTAAAATTAAATTTTTATATGTGATATAAATTTCTGAGAAAGTATTTATTTATAATTCCTTTCTTTAAACTTTCATGTTAAAGTAAATTTCTTAGCATTTATAAACAACAGAATCAAGCAGCATTCACTTATATGTTGATAGGAATACAACTTAATTAAAATGTTATAGAGCATGTGTGTGTGTGCTTAATATCTCATATTCTGACATTCATTTTAATATATCTTGGTTGGGAATCCTACTTCAAATGTCAATTTCATAGTTATTCGAAACTGATTTTAATTTACAAATCTCACACTAAAGTTAAACCCTATGTGGAAAAAGTGGCTTGCAGTTGCAAGCAAACTAACAGTCAGCATGCAGCAAGTTTGTCATAAAATTTGTTAATAAAGAATAAATTTGATATGACATAAAATTTAATCTATCAAGAAATCCATAATAAAAATAATAATTTATTAAATTGTATAAATAATTGCAGTTTTTATTATAATTATATAACTGCGATTTTTATATATTTGCATAAATGAAAATCTAGTTCACAAAACTCGTATATAATTAATAGTATAGAAAATTTTTACTTCATTTTATAGTCTAATTATCTGATTATATTTTATATTACCACTTATTCGATGCGTCTTCATTTCTCATTCTAAAACATATTAATTCATTTTCTTATACAAATGCATCATTATTGTATTGTAAAAATGAAATACAGTTTTTTAACTCAATGGTGATCAATCTTAAAATACCTAACTGGATTTCGCGTCATTAAAAGAGAAAATATTATCACTTTCAATTAATTTGTGTAAAATTTTATTTCATTTCTTAGTTAAACAAACAATCAACAAATTTCTATTAACTTCTCATTAAATTAACAGATCTTAAACATTAGGTGACACATTACATGTAAATGTTACTTTTTACATTAAAAATATTATAAATTGAATGACAGTTTCTGAATTTAATTATCTATCAGAAAATTTCACTTTAATTAATTTCCTTTATATAGTTTACAACTTTAAAGGAACTAAGAATCAAAATATTAGTTAATACCTGTTAAATATGAAGCAAATTATATTTTTAGGCTCAGGTTTTAGATTTAACCTAAGAAATTATAAAAGTAAAACAGTAAATGTTTACAAAATTTGTTTAAATATCACTATTTTAGCGCTTTCAAGCAAAACCCTTTTAATATTTTTTAATATCATCACTTACAAAATTTAAATTATTTTTGTTTATGCGCTTTTCTTCACTTGTTCAGTTTTATTTTGTATATTTTTTAAAATTCAAAGCAAGAGTTATACATTTCTTCTAACGATACACTGACCGCAATATACATGAGTACACCCATAATGTGTAAATTTCTTCGAGTTTCACATGTAAAACAAATGGCTATGAAAGCAGAAAATTTTTTTATTTACATTAAGTTAAAACATTTAATTATATCACTTTAAATATGCGATAAATAAATATGCTAAATAAAACAATATATGTATAAATAAAACAATATTTAAATATGCTAAATAAAACAATATATATATATATATATATATATATATATATATATATATATATATATATATATATATATATATATATATTTCGAATATTTATATAGTTTGTAAAGTTCAAAAAATACGTAAAATATGTAAAATTAACTTTTTAAAAAAAATTACGTTTATTTTAAATACTTGATATTTTATGGAGGTATGACGAGAATAGAAAATTTTTTAAGCGAAACCTATTAAAATTATGTTTAACAACAAATATACTACAACCAGTTTTATTTGCATTAAGTCCAAATAAATTCTTGAAATAATTAATTCCTTTGTATTTTATTTTAATTTATTTACCTCTAATTGGTTTCTTGATATTCCATATTTAAAAACTCTTACGCGCATTTTTTAAAATATTTGAAACACTTAAAAACTTTAAAAAAAAGCTTTTTTAGATATTTTCTGAATTGAGAGAATAAAATATCATTTGTGTGCGAATTAAAAGCTGTTATATAATAAAATAATAATAAAATTAATGGTATACTTATAATTTAATTACATCCAAATATATTGGTAAGCTTCTTTTTTTTGTTAATATTGTGTTATTCTTGGTTTTTCTTAATTCCTTTTTTATAATGTGTAAATGTCCTTCGTGAAATTCCAGAAAATAAGTGCTGTTATTTTTTAGAGGAAACAATTTTTAATGATTTTAATTGCTAATTTCTTCAATTTCTAAGTATTAAAAGTATTAAATTTTATATTTCTAAGTATTAAATTAAATGTTGCTATAGTATTTTTCTTTAGTGCTTCAGTCGTATTGCCAATGACAAGCTTTAAAATACTGATGAAACATATCAAAAGTTTTAAACATATCAAAAGCATATTTGTGCTGGAATTTTTTTAGAGGAATCTCTTATAGAAATAATCTATTTTCGTATATACGAGGGTTACTCTGAAATTTTTGAGATACGCGCAGACGAGAATTTACAAAATAAAAATAAAGGTTTAAGTTTAAAATACCAAGTATTTTAACACAGAAGACGATATTTTACTGACTTATTTCAACTTGTTTAGTGAAGAATAAATTTTAAACAGAAGAGAAAATGGAGTTGACGCGAAAACATTTTCGCGTTATGATTTCCTACGATTTTAAAGAAGGATTAAATCTAGAAGAATGCGTTCAACGGCTGCAATTAGCATTTGGTGATGAATCTCCAGCTCGTGCTACTGTATTCAAATGGTTTAGAGAATTTAGAAGAGGTCGCAATTTTCTTCAGGATGAAGGACACACAGGAAGGCCGCCGACGCCAGTAATCCCGGATAATCTGTCTGCCATAAGAAAAATGTCAATGGATGTTAATCGCTGTACCTATCAAACGATACAGAAGGACTTAACATTGGATTAGCATTTGGTGATGAATCTCCAGCTCGTGCTACTGTATTCAAATAGTTTAGAGAATTTAGAAGAGGTCGCAATTTTCTTCAGGATGAAGAACACACAGGAAGGCCGCCGTTGGCAGTAATCCCGGATAATCTGTCTGCCATAAGAAAAATGTCAATGGATGTTAATCGCTGTACCTATCAAATGATACAGAAGGAACTTAACATTGGATCCGCAGCCATACATAAAATCATTCATGAAGAATTACATATGAAAAAAGTAGTTTGCTGTTGGGTTCTCCATAATCTAACTGAGCACCAAAAAGAGGAGCGTGTCAGAATCAGTAAAGAAACACTTAAATTGCTAAATGATGGTGGCCACCGCATCATTTCTAAAATTGTAACAGGTGATGTAACGTGAAACTTATGTGGACGTCGTTTTCATTCAGAAGAAGAGATTGATGTGGCTATAAATGCATTTTTTTCATCTATTCCAAGAAATGAATGGCTTGAGGTATTTAATCTGCAGAAAATTCGTCTACAAAATTGCATTGATGCTGGAGGAGACTACTTTGAACATGCCTAAAAGTTTATAAGTATAACTTAAAAAAACCTAGTTGTATTTCAAAATTTCAGAACGATCCTGGTATAATATTTTTTTTTAAAATGACATTGTGAAAATACGAACATTCTATAATTTCAGTCAGTAAATTTCTACTTCGCAAGAATATTATTTCTTATATTCAATTTAATTCATATTAAATATCGGAGGAATTTTCTTTTATTAATACGCAGATAATATTCATATTAATAAAAGATTCAAGGAAAATTAAGTGACCAGTTATTAAAAAATAAAAAACTGTTTGAAGAAATATTAATATAATAAAAAATTGTATCCAATCATATAAAAAAAAATTTAAATCTGCGAAAATTGCTAATATATGCATATACCTTTTCAAGATATTATAAATCACCATTACACATATTTTTAGGTTTATATGAGAAAAATATTTTAAAACGAATGCATTGAATTGTTCTACCAATTTCCTTTTTAGTTCAGTTCTACACACTATTCTTATTAAATGTAATAGAACATTTATAAAAAATCTAATTGAAGTAAAAGTTAAGATTTTATGTAAATTAAATTTTTAATTACTAAAACAGTTATACATATTGTAACATTTGCCGTTGTCTTTCGAGAGAATTCTTCGTGGATTTTGATGTGAATTTGCAGTTCCTGAAAAAAGAAAATTCTGGAAAATTTATTCCAATAAAGCAGCCAAATAAAAATTGCGCGTCAGACTTTCAATATACTATAATAATAGGATGATTTTCTCATTTTTAAATTCAAAGACATCTACGAAAGAATTTGATTTATTTAAAAGAAGTCTAAACTGCCATATGACCTTCTCAATTCTTAAGCTTATATTTAATATTTAACAAAAATGTTTAGAAATTGCGAGAGTAAAGTAGCTATGAAATCTCATCAAAAATAAATACTCACAAGCAAGAAGACTCACAAGAAAAATCAAGCAAAATGTTCTTGAAAAAAATACGTGACTAAATTATTTTTAAATTTTATTCCATCTATTTCAAGAATTATAAGGAATGACTGTGTATAGCCATTAATATTTTAGTAAAAACGAGGGAAAATATGTCGAAAAATGTCAGTTGTAAAGTGACAAAATAAATAAATACAATATTTGTAATAAGAGCGCAATCATATTTATAATGATTCTTTTTTCCTACACTTCCAATAGCATTAAAAAGGAAAAATTTTGGTAATGGAACATGCTTGAAAAAGCCATAAAAATATAAAATGCTCACAAGATATTGATCATTTAGAATTTTTTGTAGCCACTGAAGTCACGAATTAAATAAAATCATTGTTTAAGAGATAAACTTTTCTAAACTCATTGTTTTATTGGGGGAAAAAAAGGGCGAAATTCCCTTTAAAAATCATCTAGTATAGTATAAGTTGTTCAGAATACCAAACGCTTATTTATCAAACAGAGAAAATAGTTAATAAAAATAATAAACAAGAATAATTTAAATAAAAAATTACATGTGTGCATTTTCTAAAGAAAGATCATGAAATATAAATTTGAGATATTCACCCTTCCGGATCTAAAGGCAATAGAAAACTTACAAGTAATTTAATTATTCTCACGAAAATGTAATTTTCAAAATCTTTGATCAATAACCATTATAAAAAAATCACTCTTCTAAAATCAAAAATCTTTCAACTAGTATTACTTGAAAAGCACTTAAACTTACTCCTTCCTAAAGATATATTCAAGATGCCTTGGATTTGATAAAACTCTAAATGAGTGAAAAAATAATTTCTTAGAAATGATAGCAAAATTGAATACCGTCGATGAAAAATGTACAATTGTATAATCAGAAAATATGCTTAGCTTCTTTCTAAGGCTGTTTTAAAGTAATATATCCTTTTTTTCATATTGTTTGAAAAAATATTTCCTTTTTTCACATTGGCTGTTTTATATTTCCTTTTTTTTTCAACGCGTTCCAAAATCATATATTTGTATTTATAATATCTCCATTCATAACATAACTTATGAAATACTTAAAACAAATGCAATGAAATGAATTAATCTAATCTTATAAAAGAAAGGAGAAAAAATGTTTTAATAAGAATATGTAATGTTTTAATATTCATTAACTTCAATTATGCTATCATCTCGTTTGGATCTATTTTTAACATAATTTTAGTATGCGAATATAGATATTCCTGATAATTTCTAGGATGTCTTCCATTCAGTTGTAGATTTCGAACACGATATCCTTGTATATAAGCGTCGTTATAATTCATCCAACAAGTGTTTTGTGGTCAAAGAATGGACTCTGACATATCAGATAAGATATTTTACTTCACTGTCGTAACACTTTGGCTTAACAAATGCTTCAAAATAATATGGCATGTTGTGGCGTTTTATGTGATTCTCTTCAATTTCATACAATTTGCAGAAAAAAAACTATCAAAAAGGTTCGCAAAAATATTGGAGCTTGCCAGAACAGATGATTATATTTGTCCTGGATATGATCCAGATTTCAGTCTATATTATGAATAACACTCCTACCAATAAACTTGACAGTTGAAAGGATGCACTTAGGTAAAAGATATTCATCTGGCATTAGTGCTACTCAAGCTTGCTTTTTAGCTGGAGGAGCATGTAACATAGCTCATCTAGCTCTATATGATAGTTTTTCAATTGACTACAGTTCAGTTGCGATATAGTTGTTGTTTACCTAGCAAATTTCCCTTAGCATAAAAGATTCCACATTGTAAATAAGGATTCAAATTATACTGGATTAAGTAGTCTTTGGTTTTTTGTGGCAATAACTCTGTAGATACTCAAAACGTTCAGCAGTTACTTTTATGGAATATTTAGATGCATTACAGTAGTTTGCTAGTTATGGAAACTCAATAAAACTAATTTATAGTTTTTTTTTGTAATTTATGTGATTTTCATGCTTTAAAATACGTAGATCTCCTTTTCGGTCAAATTATGGATGTATCAATTTTGTGCAGTTAATGCCAATTCTTTCAGGCACCTATTTCTTCATTACACCGTCAACAGGCTGTCATGGCAGGGATAATTCTATAGCAAATAATCGAATAAATTCATTAATGTGACAAAAATTACAACACGTCTTTCATAATCGTAATGTGATTTTAGTTTCGCAGCAGTCCCTCAATTTCAGAAAACTAATTACACTACCAATTCTTGTATCGACTTTAACCCTTTTTGCATAAAATTTAAATACTTAATTTGCATATCATATTATTTGCTGAAGTGTTTTATGAAAATCTACTGAAGTTCAGTTCATTATTCGAAGTTAAAATTACAATAAAATTCGACTGGCATAATAGAAATTCAAAACTGAGAGACAAAAAACATGATAAACAAAACACTCAAGGCTGTTTCATTAGTTTTATGTTACTTTTATAAATTCATTAAACATGGATCTCATCAAAGAAATTACATCCACTACCCTTCCTTTTTACAGCTTTTTAACAACCTTTTTACCATTGCACTTCATTTAAATTTTAAAAAAAAGTATAACTGAAAATATTAAGATTTGTAGCTATCAATTAAAATGAGAAAGGAATAAAATGGAAACCAGAATGCTATATTTATTTAAATAGACCATTTATTTTAGCAATTCGTCTTAGAGAAAAATGCTAAGAAAAAAACATATTTTTTAATTCTTTCTTGAATTGAGGTCATTAATGTATGTGAATCGAAAAGGATATATACTTGATATTTTTATCAAATTATGATTGAAAAAGTTCTATTGCATTACCATCTCTTGAAGGATAAAACAAAATTTGCTTCATAAAATAACCTGCTAAAAATATTTAATACTTTTTCCCATTTTTTCCATGCTTTTGATTGAGTTACAGAAAATAACGACATGGCTACACATACTATGATAAATCTATCTTTATAACTGATCAGTGGAAAAGAAAATTAGCATCATATGCTTATGCAAATTCTCTTTATATATGCATCTATCTTAATGTGAAGAAACTGTTATTAATGACTTACCAGAACATATAATTGTCTTAAACTTGTTAATTGACATGATTTTATCCACGTGGAACCATTATAGCCCTCATTAAACAGGCTAAGTTAATGATCTACCACAAAATTTTCCCTTTACAAAGATGTCCTTATAAAAATAATTGTTAGAAGTGTATGCAGGTATAACTTTTAAGAAAATATAATTCATTTCAGTACTCGTTGCTCTCTTTCACTCCTTCTTTTGCTTTGCTGAGTTTTCTTGTAGCACTATCTGTACGCAGTCATGACTTTAGATATTTTACAGTTAAAGAAATCTAAAAGCTGAGATATTTTGGTCAAAGTTGCTCCATTATTTTAATAACTAACTCTTTGAAAATCTGCGTGACTGACATTAGACGCTTTATGTAATAAAAAAAAACCAATATGTATATGACTTTACTAAAACTATCTCAAAGAACTATGATATAACCCTATTATTATAAAAATGTTGTTTCGATTATATTTAGTACATATGAAGCTCATTTTTAACTTACATTCTTATGCATAGGTTCTTTCCTACATCCCACCAATAATTCAATAATTATTTAAAGATTTTTCCATTCTACGCTTTCTTTTTTTTTCGGTATTTTTTTGTTTGATGTTTAAGTGCAATTTTGATACTCTAGGGCTAATTAGACCAATACAAAATATTTTAAGTTGATTTTGAACGCCTAATAACATCCAAATCCATTTAGGGATTCAAACCCACGAACAATTGAAGGCAGAACAATAACCCTGCAGCCATCTTCTTGGCTTCGATTTTAGTAATAAGTTCCATAATTTGATATTCGTTTAAGATATCATTAGAGTATTCTCAACATCTTTAGCACAGATGTAGTATCTACTATTCAATTATCTTGTAAAAAATTGAATAATAATATGTTATATATGGTATTCATTCCATTTCGTTAATGCAGAAAGGCTGGTTATAAACTGCATCAAAATCCTTAAAAACCAATCATCTAACATGCATTCTTTAAAAACGTTTCCATGTGTGAAGAACTTTAATGAGGAGAAACAAGAAGAACCATGTTCCTTATACAAGAAGAACCACGATCTCTGAACAAGAAGAGAAACATGTTCTTTCCAAATATTTATTAACTTCATGAAAATTTAACCACTTGATTTGAAGCTTTGGGCCTAGAAACACTCACAAATACGAAAGCAATTTATAAGTAGATTTTTAATTAAAAAAGCAAAAATTTATAGTAACTTTCATTTAAATAAGGGATTTGGGTAAGTTGTCTTTTATTTTTCATTTAAAATATGCTTAGTTTTGAGAGCACTATGCAGAAATAGAGTTTCTAAGCATTTTATGGCTTAATTTTGTGATTCTCTGAATGTTATATGGTTTTGTTATGATAGAAAAGTAGAACCTGAAGTTAGTATTTGTCATTTGTAATAGTTTATGGAATTTTCAAACAAGTGATACTAAGTGCAATATTTTTGCTAATGAATAAAAACATCATCTTACAGTGCACTTTCTTAACTGGGTACGCTGAAAAATATTTTCAGCTAAGTTTTAATGAAATAAATTATTTATAATTCTGTCAGTTCAAAGTTTTCACTTTAAAAAAAACATTTTCGAATTCCCTTTAAAAGGTACTTTAAAAAATTCGTATACATATTGCAGATAAATTTCTAAGTGTTACAAAATTTTGGTTTCAAATTCAATCATAATCAATATCTATTGTCGTTTTTAATTTTAATCAAAAAGTTTCAAATAAAAAAATAAAATACATTTAGTTAAATTCAGGTTTATTGAAATTGCAACAATTTAAATTAAAACTTAGAAAAAAATTTTGACAAATATAATATTTCCTCATATCCTGCAGACAAGACAATTTCAATTTGAAATCACCACTAAAATTAGAAAAGTTTCTTTTTCTAAGCAAAATAACAATGAACAAAAAATAGAGAAGTTGAAAAATAATCATTTACACTCTTCTAATTTCTTTTAAATTCATGGAAACTATTAAATACTAAATGTTATGTTGAATAAAATAACAAAATGAGTTGTTTTCAGAGCTATCTAAACCTATACTCTCATTACCGCTAAAGTAAATTGCAATACATGATTGATTCTCTGTACTTATGAGATCTGCACCAATAGAATCATTTAAGATCTACAAGGGTATTCAAGTTTTTAACTTGTAAGGAAAATTGCTCACTGAAACGTTTATTGCAATGATTCCGCTTTTGTCAGCAAAACCCAGGTAATCTCACTTAAAGAAAAATAGTCCCATTTGTCAATTTGACAAAACTACAATAATTTCATGTCATTTATTTCTTTTTGAGGTACTTTTTTATTTCTTCAATTGATTGCCAGTTCTATTTTCAATCGAAGTACTTACGAATAAAATAAAACAACATTTTTAGAAAGTCTTCTAAAATGACTTACGGATTTATTACTCTTTCATCATTTGTATCTCATTAGTTATTAATTATCCTGTTCCATTTAAAACCCGCTATTAAAAGATACTTGTTATTTTCTTTCATGTTTTATATTTTGAAATTTATAGTGAATGACTATTCAATAAATAAAAGTTTATATTATGTTTTAAATGTTTAATAGTTATTATTCTCTTTTGTAATATCTCCATATGAAATCTTAAAAATATAAATAAAAAATAACTATTTAGAATTAAATTTCATGAAAAAATTATAATACAAGTACAAAATAAAAAAAATTAACAATTCGAATACAAAATTTCAGGCATACAAATAAATAAGAAATAATCTAATTGCATAAAAAACACATTTCATTAAATTTGCAAAAGTTCCTGAATATTGCTTCATTTTAAACGATAGCTCAACATTTTGATTATATTAATGAACGTAAGGGAAAAATATAATTTTTTTTAAAAAAAAAGATGAATTAAAAATTAAATTTTGAAAATGAAATATTTTAAAAATACTTTCATGTGTGTGTAATTATTTATGTGAATTACAAATGTATTGAAGTATTTGTTTCTGAAAGAAAATGATATAGAAATAAATTATGTAGATCATGTATTTCTAAGAATTTAATTATTATTTGAAGTTTTTATCATAATTTCATTTAAAAAAAAGACTAAATTCAATTAGTAAGAGAAGTCTATATCATAATAAAATATTCATGCGCAGAAGTTTACATCCAGCATAAGGAATTGCTTGTGTTTCATTAAAATCAAATTTAAGGAAAAACCACATATCTGATAACATATTAATTTTTCTAATTAAACTTATGTAATAAAATTCATTTAATACTTTTTCCTCTGTAAGATTAGTGTAAGTTAAAAATAATCTATTTGAAGTGTATTCTTCAATAACTTACATATTTACTGAATAAAATTGAATAAATACCTTTATTTTTATTGTATAATCTAAGCATAAATTAAATATTTTTTTTAAATGACAAAAATAACATTATCCAATTTATTCATCGTAAATTTTAAAAATCTATCATTATTACGTTAGCAAAAAATTGTCTTTTAGTAATATTTGCAAATAAAATATCGTAGCCTGAAATTATTGCCGCTATAATAGTTAAGGTGATATATATATAAAACAGTTTTCTTATAAGCATAAAAGATTACACCTGGTCCATTCATAGCATTTATTCGCTCCTGAAACTGAAGATAAGAGAAAAGCTAATAAATGAATAAAAGCAGATAAGTATTTGGTCTTAAATACACTAGAGATCAAACCTTAGATCTACGTCAACACGCTCATAAGCCTATGAGACTTCTGCCAACAAGAAGTTGCTTTTTCTACAAGAAGTTACAAACATTCTTCTTAAATCCGAATCTCTTCAAAATAAAAATGAATATGTGGTAAATATAAGTATTGAAAATGAGTGATTAAAAATATGAATAATTTGTACACATCTTAAATATTAAGGAAATAAATTTGAAAATTTATATTTGTTAAATTTTTACACCAAGATTTTTTGTTAGTATTTAATTATGGATTAGAAATCAAATTTTAAACATTAGAATTTTTCTTTTAATCTACTAATTTGTGAATATGTGTGTGCCAAAAATAAGCAACATCAATTATATATTTTTTTGCTGTATATTTTCAGTTATAATGATTTTTTTTCTTTCGTTTAGAAAGACTACATAGTTATTCAAAAATTTTATTTGATGTTGAAATTGAATTTTTAAGCTGCTAAGTATTTTAAAGATATTGTTTTAAAACTGATAATTACTGTTGTTTATCTTTAAATATGATGGATTAACATTTTTATACAATTCTATTTGGTTAGTTTAAAAATATGTTTCAAGTAATTAATGAAAATATAAAATTAATTATTGTAATAAAATTCTATAGTTCATTTTAATAATCATAGAAAGTGATTTCATGATTTTAAATTTTTTGATATATTTATATTATTTAATAACAAAAAGTTTTGCTTCTTGAATGAAATAACTTAAGATTGAATCGGCTAAAATTATTTTTCAATCATAATTTTACGTATAATAACTAGCAGAATTTAGTATTTCGTTGGGTTCTTATTAAATACTTTTACCCCAGCTTTAATGAGAAAAAATTTATTGTAAACATCTACCTTACAGTATACTTACTTACTTTAAATTTTTCCCAAAGAAAAGTATAAGTTACTTAGTGTTTCGCTCCTGGTCTGAAAAGGCAAGCACTCAATTATTACAATGAAAAGTGAAGGAAAACGCATATTAGGTATTATTTTGTATAGACATAAATAAAAACTCACAGGATAGAAAAAATCGATCTGGCTGAAGCTTCATTTGAAGCCTAACGACAATTTCACATCCAAAAGAACACATGCTACAGAATAATATTGACAACCTCTAAAAATGAACTTTTACACCATAAATGAAATTTAAACAGTTTTACGAAGTTTTAGTTAAAAACAAAATAACGTGTAACCCTTCGTAACTAAAGGGATATAATCATCCCTTTAGTTACGAAACTATTAACTACTGAATTCTGGATTCTTTTAGTTCTCGTTTAATGTTTTTCCAACCATTAGTGTATTGGGAAAGGCGAAAACACGTTCAAATACTTCCAACGTACACTGTTTTCCTCCAGGAAATGATACTTTTTCACAAATAAAACTAAAGATTTTTATTTACAAAAACTCACTTTGAATATGTAGAAAAAATAGGGGAATGCATGACTATAATATTTCTTTCTATTTCGAAGTATTCCAGAGATTTAATATTCTAAAATAAAGAAAATAACCATATGTTTCGTTCTTGAAGCAAGAAAAATTACAGAATGGAGTTTGTGTTTAAATTGTGGTCTTAATAATTTTGCAATAAATTCGAATAAACTTGTTTTATATTATTTAAAAATGCTGTAAGGAAAATTTTGAAAATAATCTTGGTTTTTGTTTCCAACTTACCGAAGACCGTTATTCTCTAATTAGTTTCTCTTCTTTTACCGTGTAAACGTTTTGAATTCCATCCCGAACAAAGTTTCGGTGGACAAACAGAATAAGTGTGTTATATAAATGGATATATTCTACAAATAAAAATCTCAAGAAATGTAAATTAGTTTAATGGGAATATAAGCTACAAGCAGTTTAAATATTTTTAATTACAATTTAGTTATGGAATTTAAAACTAAAATAATATTATTTATTAAAAACAGAAATTTTTAAATAAATTATAAGGTAAATTTATTGCAAGTCGGAATTAATCAATGCCAAAAAAAATAATTTAATTAATTATAGATAAATTAAAACTATCCAAGGAGAGATAAAAATAAATAAAATCAGTAAAATAATCTTCTGTGATAGAATATTATTAAAATCATTTACCAAATTATTTCCTTCTTGGCTAATTTATAAATACCATCATATTTTATTTACATGCATAAATATTATACAGGATATAATTTCCTAAAACTTTATTTCAATCTACTGATTCTTTATAATAAATATTAAATTGTATGTTATAGTATATCGTACCATATATTGTGAAGTTGGAACCTCTATAGAACATTGTTTATAATAAAAAATAAAAACATCCACAGTTTAAATATATTTTATTGTTTAACATGATTACAAATTATCAAATAATAAACTATAGTTGAACAAAATGTTATTAAGAAACACAATCTAATATTTTCGAAGGGATTTTACATAAACAAATAAAAATGGCAATAAATAAATATAAATTTAGTTTAATTATTTTTTTTTATTTTTCGTATTATGATAGTTATACATCTCAGGAGTGCATAATTTTATTTATCTTAAAAGTTTAATCCTTTTTTATTGAAACTAAGTAATATGTACTCAATTCTGTTATTAGAAAGTTTTCAGTATACATTTAATATATTTCATTATCGTGAATAAAAATTAAACTGTTTTTATATACTGAAAGAGTTTTACATGCTAATTTTTGATTAAATATTTCTCATACATTTGGTTGTTTATTGAAAGTATAAATCCTTTTGTCATCTAAATTTGAATTGTATGATAGTTTACTATTTATCACTTAAATTAAATTTTTATATTTTAAAAATTATTATTAAGTAAATTTCGATTATACATATTGCTTATATATATATGAAGATCTTTAAAAGCGTTACTTTAATTCTGAGACATTTACAAAACATATTCATAATTTAAAAAGAATTTCTTATAATAATATATTTCTGAAGTTAAATTAGATATGTTAGACAGTATAACTTAGAAATCTTATAGTTTTTTTTCCCTTAATTTAATATGAATTTGAAAAACTTTAATCTTGGAAACTTTCTCAAAGCTGTAATTTTAAAATTGTGAAGATGTGTAATTTAGAAATAAGTAAACACTGTAGTTATTATCCTTTTAAATTTGTAGTTTTTCTCACTTTAAATGATTATATTGCAAGTTTTGCAGCCAATTATAATAATAAAGTTTAAAAAATAAATCATTTCTTTATTTAATAAATGAATTCTTGCAACTGTTTCATATTTTTTAACATACCAGTACATACTATATCTATTAATCGAATAATCGAATAGTGTGTGTTGTTATGTGTGAACAAATCTTATAAAAAGTGATAAATAAATGTACTTAAAGAAAGGATAAAAATGATTAAATAAAACGACTCATCATTAAATAGTAAATTGTGATAAAGAAGAAATGATAATTATTTATTTGATTTCTTTAACATAAAAAACGTTAATTATGAAGAGCTATAATACTGAAATATGTTATTAAAGGGACATTATTTCTTTTTAAAACCATTTATCCACTTTATTCTACTTAAAAATCTGTTGTCAGATATTTGCTGGAACTAATGGTATATTTCACATTTGATTCTTATAATAGAGTTGTAAAATTACTTCAATCTAGATGTCATATTTTGACTATTTTTAACTTTATATGTGTGGAAATTTCTTGCAGCCTATAATTTGTATCATTAGCTCAAAAACGTAGAGTTTGTTGAATCATTAAGAGAATAACATATTGTTCTTATAATATAATAGGGTAAGCTATGCATATAAGTCGTTTTAATCCTATTTTACTAATATTTTAATCCTGATTCAGTTGCAGATTTTGCTTTTCAATACAATTTTGTTAAATAATTAATTTTCCTTTCTAAAATATGTTATAAATGTAGAGTATCAGGTAAATTTATAAAAATTTTTAATTTTATTTCACTTTGATTTTTAATCATTTAACAGTTAAATTATGTAAAAATTATGAGTTAAAATTTCTAAATAATGAGGAAATATTAGTTACATCATTTTAATCTGAATTTTATGATCAATTTAAAAATAAAATATTTTTAGTTCGTAAGCAAATTGGTAAGCAAGTTCTATTCGTAAGCAAATTGGTATAAGCTGCAGAGATAATTTGTTGTTGCATTTATGCACAACTATTAAGATAATTTTTAACAATATTTCATATTCATTGCCAATATTAAAATCTTTTACACAATTCAATTTTGTTCAATGTAAATTATAAATAATTTATATTGAAATGTTTTTCACTACATCACATAAATATTAAATCTCAAAAATTGGTAATTGATTCAATCAAATTTAATTCCAATTCATTTTTAATATTAGATAATTTTTTTTAAAACAGATTTCATAAAAATCTTGAAATCTAATTCACTTGGTAAGATATCACTTCTAGTTTTATCAAAAAATGAATCAAAATCTTTTCAAACTCTAATTTTCTACATTGTATCATAAAAACTTATCTTCTAATAAATTAAATGAAATTTTTAAAAGTCATATTTTACTACAATAGATAATTCTTTATCATTACTACAATATTGTTCTCATCACTTTTAATTATTTATAAATTTAGCAAATGCATTTCACAGCATTCAGATTTGAAGTTAATTTAAACCTATTTTATAGTTTCTAGTTTAATCTAGTTACGATTTAAACTAAATACCTACTTTTATTAAATTATTCCAAATTTCAAACGGTTAAATGCTTGATAGTTTTGTTAATACAGTTATTGCTACATATATTTTAATAAAATATTTTTTATATAAATTCTTTTTTATACTCTGAAATTATTATTATTATATTAGAATAATGACAGTATATTCTAGCAATGCACAAAAAAATTAAGCATATAAACATTTTTCCTGAAAAAGTAGTCAAATTCGTAAAGAAAATTTGCATTAAGTAACTTTTTTTCTTAAAAATTTATTTGATTTTAAATTTCTTGAAAATAATAGTGGTTTAGAAAATAATAAGAGTAATATTTTTCATTTTGATGATTCTTGATTTATCATCCTATGGTTAGGAAACAAATTAAAAAGCTATTCCTAAAAGGATATCATTTATTATCTTTCTTAAGGACAGTACAATATACAATATTAATTTTCTTAAATTCAATGAATATAGAAGTCCTTGGAAAATGGGAAATTGAGAAAACAGAAGCCTAATTTTTAAGATTATGTACCTACTTCTGACTACATAAAAAAAATCAAAATCAGGAATTGTTAAAAAAAAATAAAAAAAATTATTTTTGAAGGTCATTAAAAGAAACGTTGATTTTATTCTGCAGATATTAAAACTTTAAAAAAAGACTTTTTTCTGTACTTAAATAAAAAGGCGATTCTTTCTTTTCTTCAAATAAAACGTCAAGTTGCAATTTCTATAGTAAATGCTCTGGCCCGTAATTTAATGGTGCAATAAATCAAGTCTCGTATCAAAAGTATATATTTATAGTCATTCAGAAATCTATTTATAAACTGAACAATTAAATCAGAAATGGTTTTGACATGTTTCTGAATATTCCAGTGTATAAAAATGAAATGTTTTAATGGTTTTAATAATCTTGGTAAAAATTGATAATAAATTTTTTATTTAAGCAAAATTGAAATATGAATATATTGAGAAATTATGAGATAGATATTAAAATAATAAAAGAAATTTTAAATTTAAAATATAATTAATTCATTATTTATACCTTGCTACTAAAATATGCAAGTAAATTTACGTCAAATTTAATACTTTTGCATCTACCTGTAACTTTATAAAATGAAAGATGTTATTTAAAACTTTTATAAATACACAATCAGAGCGAAAATAAATTTAAAAATTCTTTTGTTTTTAAAAATGATAAAATGTGATTTGTCAAAAAAGGCAAAGTGTGCAATTAATACAGCATAATTTATTAACTGTATTATAAAAAGGCAATGGAAACATTATTCTAAAAAGTGGTATAAAAATGTGAAAACATATACACTAAAGTTTGAGAAAAATGATCGCCCATTAAACTTTCTAATATTAAAATTTTAAAAAAATGTTGTTGAAGATTGTCGCTTGATATTAAGTTTAATTAAGGGCCAATCTTAAAAACGGAGTCAAGCTACGTTCGATAAAAAAAATCATATGGGTCCTGTATACCAGTTAAATAATTTATCAGAAATCCTTAACCCTCCTTAAAAAGAAACTAATCCTCAAACTCTGAAGCATTGTGAGAGTGTCGGTGGAAAAAAAATTCATAATAAGTAATAGAGTACCTGATAAGATTTTTAAGATTGATATTACTGAGGGAAAATATAGTGCATTTGAATGTAACGTGGTTGACAGCCATTTGAAAATTCACAAGAACAGTAAAATGTAGCAAAACATATGAACAAAGCAAAACAAAGACGGCTGTGCACCATTTTTAATCAATTAATATCTAAATGATCCCAGGTGATTTGATAAAAGAAAGGAGTCATTCCTTGTGTTTCTACGAAACATATTGTTGCTTTTTGTTGTATAATGTAGATAGCGATATAAGAATAAGAACATGTTGGAAGCAATACGAAGTCAACAAAACAATAAGTATGAGCACAAATCTTCAAGAATCACGGAGAAGTAATATGGAAAGGAAAATAGTTTGCAAACACATACATAATGTGATTGTTTTATGTCGTCTTTAACACCATTTAAATAGCTCAATTATATCCACTTATTTTTATTATACAGACTAATTTTACCACATTAATGGAATATCTAAGTAAAGTGATTAATCCTTCTGTGAAAACACTCCTTCTAATATATATATACATATATATATATATATATATATATATATATATATATATATATATATATATATATATATATATATATATATATATATATATATATATGTGTGTGTGTGTGTGTGTGTATGTATATATAAGAGAATGATCAAAGGAAAAGTTACGAAACGATGTAAAAACGTAAGTTAAAAATTTGCATATTCCTTCATGGGAGAATGTAGCGAGACATCTCGGAATGTGATTGGATTTTCTGACTGGGATTGGAGCATACTCGGGCGCCCGCGTGCACAGAAGAAAACAGTGACTCTTAACAAAACGGCATCTAAATGATATGGCAGTCCATGTGAGGAATGAATCAGAATGTTTTTTGCGTTGCAATGTCCGATGATTCAAGAGCAGCGAGGTGTTGTCCTATTTCTGACAGCGGAAGGTGAGAAACCAGTGGAAACATGAATCGTCACCTCCCCCAAAAATGTTGAAAACCGTACCCCCCAGCTGGAAAGGTGTTGTTCATCGTCTTTTTCGACGTTTAAGATAAGATACTTGTGGAATTCCATGAGCACAGAAAATCCATAAACTTCTATGTGTACTGTGAGATACTTCGATGGCTGCGCAGGTCCATTAAGAACAAAAGACTGGGACTGTTCACAAAAAGTATGGTTCTGCCCCATGATAACGCACGTCCACACGTCTCCAGGATCGCAGACATGAAACTGGTTCAAGTAGGAACGTTGGACTATCCGACCTACAGGCCAAACATGTCACCCTGCTATTTTCATGTGTTTTGTCCACTTAAGAAACACCTGAAAGGGAAGCGCTTCAACTAGGACGACGTACTAAAAAACGCTGTGAAGTACTGGCTCTCGTCACGACCACAGGAGTTTAGAGAACAAGGAATTCTGCGGCTTCTTCATCACTAGGATTGTTGTGCTCAAATCTATGGTACTATGTAGTATATTTTGAACAAAGTCTACATTTGTACCCATCGCCTCATTTCGTACCTCTTCATTTGATCATTCCTTATACATACATACATATTTATATATATATATACGTTTTATTTCCTTACATGACCTCTCACAATGACCAGATCAATTGAGTTAAGGCAAAGAAAAAATGTTATCACTCATGATTATAAATGTAAATAATATTCTTTACATTTATAATCATGAGTGATAACAATAGTATAGTGATTGTTCATGAGACATGATACCAGATAGATTCATAGTATCAAATTTCAATATATTGTGAATTCCATTATAGTAAAAATATTTGGAAAAAATTAACAATAATGAAAAGCTAAAATGGACATAGAGTAATATTATTATACACGATTAATTAAATAAATTACTAATATATTATTCAAAAATATAATTTCAAAATATAACAAAAGAGTTAAACTTTAATATTTAAAAATTATATGACGCGCGCGCGTAAAATAATCCAAATTCTATAAATACACCATATATAAACTACTACTAAATGAACATTTAGTGGAAAAAATATAACTTGTCATTAATTCTTTTCAATCTAAATGTAAAATATTGCAAATTCCTTCTATAGCATCGATCGACTGGCAAAAATCATTTATTCCTTTCATTTAAACTGTTCTTTTTTCAGATAAAAAATACTTTATATCATTAACACAAAATTCATTATGCAGGATTCTATTTTTAAATAAATAATTGTTCTTTTAATGTAAATCTGACACATTTTTAGGTCATAAACTGTATTTCACCCATTAAAAAAGATTGAATAAACGCTTAAGTTTAGATTTTTAATCAATAAAAACGTATGAATCTGGAAACAGGGCGAATGCTTTTTCAAAAAAGGCTTAAAAAAATTTAATTCAAGAAATAATTTCTAGAAATAAGTTTTTCTTCAGTTTTAGTTCATTTTAAATAACTCATTTAAACCATTTATAAAAATTGATTAAATAACAATTAAACAGTATTATAAAAACACATATTTTGTTCTAAAAGTTTATTTAATTAAAATTTTAAAATATTCTTATTTTGAAAGAAATGCTTTCATTCATTATAGGACTGGGTAACATTTTGTATTCTAATAAAGATATTTTGAAACTCATCAAAAGAGAGAAATTAATAAACAGTTTCCTTAATTAGAAAGATATATAATGAACATAATTAATTACAAGCAATTTTGCAATGTATGATAACAATTAGTATTGAATAAACTGTACCCGCTTTTAAAGATTTGAAAAGCTTTTCATTAAAAACCCATAAGATGCAGCAGTTAGAGCAATAAAAAGAAGTCTTTTGTTAAATTCGCCGAGATATGAAGCAAATAAGAAAGATAAGAAAATAAAACAGCACTAAATTTCCCTCTTATTCTAACTTGTGTATCTGAATTGCATGGAACACACACAAAAAAAATTCCTTTTGAAATTCTCTGAATAAAAGATATTCCATTAAAATCCCATAATTTATAGATTATAATCGAATTTCAATGAAATTATTAATTGTCTGGTGAAAAAAATCAGTTCACTTAGGTTGAAATATATTTTTTGTTTGAAAATATATTTTTTTATAGATTTCCTTCGCACTTTTCTTTGCTGTTTTTTTTTTATATTTATGAAGAAGTTTTATTTATAAAGTCTATATTTCGCATTCGGTATACAAAAAAAAAGTGTGACAATGATTAAGCAAAACTGTTTGGTTAATCTTATAAAAAAAATGCAAAGATTTCAGAGAAACATATTAAGGATTAAAATAAATATATATTCAGTTAAAACACACACATACAGCCATATATATATATATATATATATATATATATATATATATATATATATATATATATATATATATATATATATATATATATATATATATATATACATATATATATATATATATATATATATATATATATGTATATATATATATATATATATATATATATACATATATATATATATATATATATATATATATACATATATATATATATATATATATAATATATATACATACATATATATATATATATATATACATATATATATACATATATATACATATATACATATATATATATATATACATATATATATATATATATATATATATATGTATGTATATATATATATGTATATATATAATATATATATATATAATACGTAAAACATAATACACATATATATGTATATTTATATATATGTGTGTGTGTGGGTAGGTGTGGGTGTGGGTGTTCATATATATTCATGCATCATGTTTGCATTCTAATAATATGCTAGTTAGCTTACGTATAATATAATGTATGCTAATGAAATCCGGTGACATTAACCTTATCACATGCTATGATGTAGAACAGTTTACGATCGCAGTGTTTAAACTCGCGGTGGTTACTAATGTCTCGTAATCTTAAAATGAAATGATAGGCTTATCTAAGCATTAACCGTCAGCAACGAAATTTATAATACTTTACAGGTTCATCCAACATGTACAGTTATTTATTGGATTAAATTACAACATATATATGTTCTATCTGACATGATAAATTAGAAATCTGTCTATTTAAAAAAAGTTAAATACTCTTAGAATTTTCCCTTAAAATATGTAATTTTTCTTATACTTTTTGTTTATTTTTTTAAATTTAATTTATAATACATTTAAATATAATGTAAAACAAAAACGGAAAATAATTATTTCTTTCTTAATTTAAGTGTGGTCGGATATTTTAATACATTATGAAATATTATTTAAAATGTGATATGATATATGTAATATGTGGTGTTATAAAGACATATAATTTCCAGAATGAAAATATATATCTATAGTGATATCTTGTAAAAATTAATACTGTATAGTTATAAAATCATAGATAGGGATTTATTATTGGAGAAAGAGATTTATTATTGTAGAAAGATTTATATTAGTTATTTACAAATAAAAGTTAATTAAAATTTTCTTTTAGTTTGAACTTCTTTCGTGATTAGAATATATTTTATTTTTCCAAGATTAATAAAAAATATTGTAAATAAGCAGCGTATTTATTTCCTAACATAACTTTGAAGAGCCGAAGCTCTAATTTACTTGTATATTGTGTAATTATTTAGATTTTAAATATTGTATAAAATCATTTTCCTGTTTCATAATATTTTGAAGCTTCTCACGATTTTTAACTGCTTACGTGGCTTTCTTTTAATGCCTTTGAAATATACAAGACTAATTTTACATTAAAAATTTCCTAACTAATAATTTTCATACAATGAATTAATAATTAATGCAATATTTCATTAACACTACGTAAAAAATGATATATAATTTGGTTTGATTAATCTGCTAAATTAAGCGAAATCAAAATAAAATATTTTCTAATTCAAAAAAGATTATGATGATTAAAATATTCAGCAATTTCTCGTTAGCCTTTTTTTTTAATTGAAAAATAACTAATTAGAAAAATTCCTAGGAAACTAATTATCTTGCGATATTTATTTTATTTTATTTATTTATTGTAAAGGCTGAGTATTTCAAAATTAGTAAACATCTCAATAACTTTTAACCATTATAACTATATAATTACAACACCATTATTTATTTGTATCAATTGAAATTCCGAGGTTATCATTCAGATTTAAAATTATTATATCCTTGTTTCAATTTTGCATTTTGTGTGCATTAAAATTAGCGCATTTAATTGCTAATATAGAAAAGAGAGAGATATATAAACTTACTTAATTATTAAATAAATTAAATTTACTTTTATTATATTATCTCATTAATAGAATAGGTATAATTGTAAAGGAATATCAATTTTTATTTACTTATAGTAACTAAATATTATAACTCAACACAAATTACAATATATATATATACTAAATTTAATTAAATGTATCAGGTTTTAATTAATAGTTCAAATAAATTAATTTATTCGAATTATTAATTAAAACTACATCATTTCTACTGCAGTAGAAATTGCACAGAAATTAAAGTACATGATTTTGTTAAATTATTTTACCATTTAGTGCATTATACGTTTTATTTTGATTCCTTATTACAACTGTAAATATTATAGTTGTTTAAACCTCATATTAGAAATTCATTTCTACATTTTCAAAATTGATTATCTAAAAAAACAAAGTCATACATATTTTAAACTACTGAAATTATTATTTATTATTTAAGTAAATACTAGAATTTGTGTATAGTTTAAAATAAATACCCTGCAGGAAAATATATGCATTTATATTTGTATAATAGGAATAATATATATTAATTTTGCATTTTAGAAAGAGTTTTTTTTAAAATATGCACAAAAATTCACCTACTTGCTTATAATAACAATAATATTTTCATATTAAATATTTCCACGTACAATAAAGGAGAACAAGTCCTTACATTTTAAGGCACAGAGATAGATTTTAAATTAAAAATGTTTAATGTCAAAAATTGAAAGCCATAATGCAGAATTTAATATTGTGATTTACATATAAATCAAGCTTTTGTCTCACACTCGTTAAAGATCATATAATAAAACTAATTACATTAAAATTTACAAAATAAATTATAAAATAAAAATATATGAAAAGATAGACATTATCAATATACTGATTTATGATCCTACAGATACGCTACTAATTTTTTATATTGAACCTTTTCTAGAAATAGTTGTAGCTGAATAACTTATTTCAACTATTCACATAGATCGATAACATAGATAATATGAAATTTAATAAGCTTCATTTGTAACAGATATACACATTAAAGTCATCATTTGAAGAATTTGAAATTTTTAAGTTGTGAAAAAGAGAGAAAAAATTTGTTAGTCGATTGAAATTATATGTGAAATATTTACTGCTTATCACGAATTTCGCCTGTTTTCAATAAATGCAAATGCATGTTTAGTTAAAAGTTTATTAACTATGTTCCTTCATTAGAAATTGAACTTTATTTGTCACATTAAAGAAAGGAATTCAGGCATTTTCTTGCCAAACATGAAGTCTTGCACCGATTTTGTGACAAGGTTAATTGTTTCGTTCCTTTCCTTCACATTGTCTAGCGATCCATAAAGATATGAATTTTATGAATGACGCTCAAAGTATTGATTTTTCAATTACTAGTAGTTTAAAAGCCTTAAAAGAGTCTAGAAACTAGACAACGGTTTGACACATTTGGTTAATGTATGAAGAGACTCTTTTCCATAAAATTTCCGCTCAAAATTTTAGATTTAATTATTTTATAAAGCGTTACTTTTGATGGAAGAAAAGTGATAAAATTTGGCATCATTTTGATTTCTGTTCTTAACTATAATTATTTAGTTTTAGAAGAGAATATATGTATGTGTGCATAAGCATATATACATACACATATTTATGTATGTATATACAAGGGTCAATTTGATATTTTTGAGAAGGACATATTTCGAAAAGAAGAGAAATAAAAACAATTAATGATTGGATTAAAAAATGTGAATGATTTTATCCTTGCAGATAATATTTTATCGTTCAACTGCAATAATTTAGGAAATAAGTTTTAGACAAAGGAATAAATGAGTCAACGTATGAGTATTATAATTTTATGATTTTCAATTAGTTTAAAATAAAATTAAATCAGCAAAACTGGTTCAACATTTGCATTCGGAAAAATAAGATACATTTTATGTCTTTATATCTGAATGATACATAGAATGTGACAAAAGTCACATATTTCTTAAGCATACGGAATGCATGGGATTTCTGTTATCAGTCGCATTATTCTTTCATATGTCTACTATCTGCAAAATCTGTTGTTGATTCCAATCCACACAAGATAGTGTAACGTTGCTACTCCATAAAACCAAAAATTTCTAAAATGTCTAAAAACAAATATAAGTCCTTTGAAATCTTGGGAACCATAAAACCGAAAGTCCTGAGAATATGGTCAAGGGATGACTATTCAGCTCAGCTCCAATGACACTCCGAAATTTCTTGTGAAGATAAGTAAGGGATGTGGCCAATTCGAAATGTCGGAGAGAGTCGTGTGCTTTTTCCTCAAAATATTGAGCTGGTGACATCACTGATTTTTTTTTCCAACGTACCAAATGCCTTCAGGAGGAACTCTCCAAAGTGCATTTAATTGAATATTTTTGATTTAGTAGTTTTCAGTGTAAGTTAAGCTAGCACTGCCATGCATGGTGTCAGCAGAGGCAGACTATGCCAAATTATCAGATATTTTGTTATTATTCAAACCGACAAAGGAGGAGACCTACTGAAAGCGCATTGTGTGCTCATCAGAAAACCGAGCCTGTTACATCTCTCACAGTCGTCCAGGGAAAATGATGCTAAATAGAGGCATGGCTGTCAAAAAAATATCCAAATATAACTCAGTAAACAATTCAATAAAGGGAAATTACTCATAAGTTGCTACAAGCTCTGACCTAAAAACAGAACAGACGTCGACAATTTGGATCTCGAGATCAGCTAGATGTCTCAGTATGCATGCCACCACCAGAAACACCATTATTTTCCTTGGTGCCCTCGGTGTATACATTCAGTGACGAAAATGGTATGCCTTGTATTATAACAAGAGCCGTTTATCAAGTAAATTCAGTGAAATTCATAGCTTTATTAACCCTGAACTGTAATTCTGCTTGACGCAAATATTAATTGATGGTAATCTGCATACCTACTAAATGATTCAAAATTAATACAATGTTAGAACTACTATCATATAATAATATTATTCATGTAAAATATAGTTTGTGTCTGAAATTTTCCAAATTTAATTGAACAAAAATAAGTGTCAGAATCAGTAAAAACTTAAGTTATTCAAATGAATGCCACTGCATTTTTTTAAAATACTATCAAATGGTGAAACCGGATGCTTTCTACATACATATTTTAATATTTTCACGCGCCCCAGAAATGTGGTACGGATTTTGAAGATGCCCTTACGTTTATAATGATAAAAAAGACAGCATGCCCGGAAAAATATTTTTCTTCTTTCTTAAATTTTAGGTCTAATCAAGGCCAAAAAATGAATCAAGCAAAGCTCTTCATACCGTGCGATTAAGATAGAAGG
>CM057820.1:46191791-46296791 GCA_030067965.1 Latrodectus elegans | reverse complement strand
AAGAATAACTGATTAACTAATTTATAGAAATATATGGAATTTTGAGCATATATGAGTGTTTTAAAGTCTAAAGAAAAAAATTTGAAAGCAAATTTAATCTTGACTCTAAAAAGTGCGAAATAAATTGACCTCACTATTTTTTTCAGAAATTTGAACACAGAATTTGCATAACGAAAAGGAAGCGTTAACTGAAAAGAGATGCTAATTTGTATGAACTGCATTTCTTTTATATGTTTAATAAAATTAATATAAGCTTGTCCATAGTACTTTGTTAATATAATTTAAATCTCATTTCGGAAAATATAATTTTAGTACTCAGATTCAAGCAATTTAAATCACTTTTTTTCATGAAATACAACACTTATAAATAATACAAATTTAATGAGCAGAGAAAATAAATTCTGTAAAAATAATTATGAAGTTCCAAAATGATTTAAACACACTCTTGTGTTAAAATTTCAATCCGTATTTCTGGATTATGGCCATTAAACAAGATATATCTCGTCAAATTTAGCACATCAGAAGTACGTCAAGATCGTAAAATATTTATTTTCAATAAACCTATAAGATAAATTGAAAGTAACAATCCACCTCATTCATTAGTTTTATGAAACGTAAAATGATTTCTCTTTCTAAAATAAGAATAATACGCAAAATTGATTTATTTACTGAAACACAGATTCTAATATTAATTACTTTTATAGAAAAAAAAATCAATTTAAAAGTTGTATGGAAAAAGTTTTTTGTTAGTAAAAAATTGTTCCTTTCGGGAAATCGAATGCATTCTATTTTAATTATTTTTTATTCAGCGTGAAGGGAAACGTTTGATGGCTAGAGATTATTTTAACATTTTGTAATAAATTAACAAATGTATCTCATGCTAGAGGTATAAAAAGATAATTTTTTAGATGTATCATGATTCATTTTGATATTTAAGTTTTGACGCATAACGTCATGAATTCTAGACTAAAAAATTACACTTGAATGCTTTTCTGAAAATTAATTATAAATCGGGAAGGGCGTGTTTTATTTATTTTACTGTGATCTGCAACTTAAACTGTGACCAAATAAATTATAAGAATTTAAAGATTGCAAGGAAAATAAATTCATTTTGATTTAGCTGGAAAAATAAGATTAATTTAACTATTTATTCAGTGAAAGAAGATTTTGGAAAGATACCAAATTGAACATAAACTCTAAGTTTGAATAATTCATTTCCTTTATGTTCTAATGAAAAAAGTTTTAGTTAAGGGATTATATAATAATATTAAATAGAATGTTTTAACTATTATATCTCTTTATGATGCAGTATTTGATTAAGGAAATAAATCTGTTAATTATTCATTAAAACAGTCTCATAAAACACATTAAAATATTGAAGAAACACATTTATAAGTTTTATAAAATTATGAAACTGTATAATTAATTTTATATGCCCAGAGGCATTTATATTTAAACTCTTATATTATTTCTAAATTTGTAATTTTTATGTAATTTAAGCACTATAAAATCATCAGAAAAAATTTACTTTTTTACTTTAATGAACATTATGCGGGTAATTTTTAATAAATTATAATTTATATTCTGAAAATGTAGTTTACATTTGTTAAACAAAATTTAAGGTTATTTTATTACACAAAAAGGGTTTTAAAAACTGCATACTTAAACATACATTTTTTTCAAATTAGTAATTTCAGTATATTTTGAAATTTTATCAAAAATATAGAACTGGTATTATTTGTAAAATAAAAGGGAGAAATTTAAAATCAAAAGGTTCATTAGTTACTGAAAAAGTCATAAAACAGTTACTCAAGAAATTTATTGCCTATCAATAAAATTCATTAAGGATGAAGCATATTATATGAGTGGTATGAAATCAGGGTTACATTCTGAATCAAAAATGGAACAAATAGTTTCATATAAATAATAAGTTTTGTTGTTCAATTAAAGAGAAATTCAATGACTATTTCTTCTAAGTGCTAAAAGTTTATTTTGTGCAAAAATGACAAAGGGTGTCTTAGTATTTTAATGTCGAAAAATTATTCTTAAGGACTCTATTCCACGACCATGCACATAAGTCGACATACATTGCTTTGGTCATGCTCTTTTAAGCTATTATTCATATCAGATCAGCTTTAAATTCAATGGTAATTTTTAGGAATAGCCTTCTATTCTAATTCTTTTGAAGAGAGGCAAACTGTCATCAGATATGAAAAGCAGAATTTTATTGTTTATTGATAAATTTGAGCCAAACATGATTACCATTACAATTTGAATTAAATTGAAATTCATTTTAATTCAATTTAAATTGTAAGTAAATTGAATTAAAATGAATTTTAATTCAATAAAATTCAAGGCGACTCAGTAAAGGCAAGCATAAAGGCAACTGAGTTGTTTTAGACTTTTGTTTTAGTTTCGATAATGATCTCGTTAGCCTTTAAACAATGAGGGATGGCCATTTCTTTTCTTATCTTTCAAGGAAACAACAATCTGTTTCCCTAATTTAAAAGCTACCATAGATCAGTACGTAATTTAGATTTTCTTTTCAGGTATATCGAGCGAATATAAATGTGAGTGCTTACGAGTATTACATCATATTTACATTGTGATACTTCTTATAATTCTGAGCATAAGGGACTTTGGAATACGCCGTAAAGCATTTTCAAATAGAATAGATAATCTATAAATGTTTTTTACAAGTTTTGGTATTCTAATTTCTATCACTGTTCCAAACACAGATCCAACTTAATATTCAAAATACTACCAAAAAACAATAAATTGAGTGCTTTTGTCATATTTATAGCTCATTTACGTTCTTTGTAAGCAAAACTGCTGTTGTGCCTTAATAAACAATCAATGTCAGCATTATGGCTGTTGTATTCTACAAATGCGTTTTCTCTAAAGAGGGCTTAAGTAATGCCTTGAAATACCATTTAACCTGTGAAATTTTCAGTTCTAAATTGTCGATAAGTTTGAAGATTTATTCATTTTTCTCTGATAAAATAACTATTGAATCCTGGTTTCATAGTGGGAGCGATTCCTGCTCCCAAACCACATGCCCAGGGTTTAGTCCTAGAACTGAACAAGATCGACTCAACTTTTCTTCTCATTAGTGTGTCGATAAAACTGAGTATCAAGCATGCTTGGAAATTAAACACTAGGGTTACATTGACTGATCACCTAACCAGGACATATGCTTTGCAACCGAGAGTCCTTGGTCATAAAAACATATATAAGCACTATAAATCTTGACCGCCCCCTGTAAGGGCTGCTATGTAACTGAGATTAGCTTGGTTTAAAATACCGAAGAGATCATAGTAAATTTTTCTTCTTTAATTGGAAATTTTATATTGTAGTGTGGATCAATTTTACAAAAGAGAAAAAAAAATTCCAATAATAAGACTTTAAAATTTTTTAATATCATTTTTGGGTTTTTTGATATATATATATATAAAATATATATATAAAAAGAGTTGATATAGATGTATATAGACAATAAACGCATTCTTATGACTTTTTAATAGTAGAATCAATAAATCTAATGCGACAATATATCAATTATATGTTATAAATCTCATTTAAAATCATTTGAACTTACTTTTGATTTGAATATTTTTATTATATTATAGTATATTTATTGTAGGAAATTTCATTGATTCTTCATAGCAGTTTAAAAAAACAATTAAATATGAAACAACTTTCACGAAAACTTCCAACGAAGTTTGATCTATTATTAAATCAAATATATTGCCTATGATAATTATGCCAATTAGTATTTAATTAATAAAACAAATATTAATCACAATTAATGCTTTTGCAAATATTACTCCATTTTTATTCAAAACTTATAAAGGATATTAGTTTAAATATGCATACAATCATTCCATTCTTTGAAATTCCAAATGTCTATTTTTGGCTTAGATGACCAAAATAAACGATTCGAATCTTCATGAAGTGAAGCCAAATCTGATGAAAAATAAAAGATAATATATCACTTCACTGCGCTTTCCATTAAAGAACTACATTACACGATTCAGTACTTCTCGTAAATCTTCCGTTCATCTTTGGGAAATAAAAGTACGTAGCTCGTTACCCAGATGGCAACTGGGTCAAAATGTTAAATGACTATAGTCTCTGATACAAAATGTAAGAATATAAAATCAAGATTTCAAATGTGTATGATAAAATTCTTAAACAATGTTGATAAACAATTCATTTGGTTTTATATTTTCGTTCCGAAATATATTCAAGTATTTAAATATATGGAAATTTGTACTAAGGAAAATGAAGTTGGGATTTACATATTCTTTAATGTATGGAACTAAAACCATTTATTTGAAAGAAATATTTTTGTGTTAAGTGCTTGAATATATTAGAGTATTTGAATTTTATCGCCTTAATTAAAATTAATTAATTACTCTATAGTCTGTCAAAAGGAAATAAACATAAAAAAATTCATATTATCTCATGAATATTTGAGATTTTGAGAATTAATTTTACTTGAATATTAGATTATTCAGATTTAAAATTCAACATTCTATTGATAAAAACAAGCTATTTTCCGCACATTTTAAACATTAATTTATATTTTTATTTCAATTATTTTTAATTATTATTTATTATTCTAAATATAACTAAAGAATGTTATCACATAATCTTAAATAAGTTCATTACTAAACGAGAACAAATCATTTAGACTTTAAAGCATATTCACTTAATTGTTAAAAAGCAGTTAAAATATTACATTTCTTTAATTTTATTTATTTTAAATTCATTATTTAAATTTTTAAACATACACATTTGTTTAAAATTCTTTATTCAATATAGAAATTACATATGGATGTTTATTCAATAACCTAAGAGAACGCGCAAACAATAAGAATGATTATATTTTGAAATTATTTTATTTACTACATCGTTTTTCGATACTGTCAAAATCCGTTTTTATAAAGTGAATTTAAGATATAGTTACACAGTAAGCATTATAGTAAAAACTCGACGCAAACTTATGATTATTTAGATTTTATCATGAAGGTAAGATTCTTTCTAGTAAAAGCAAATTTTTACTTTTTCTAGTAAAAACTTAGTATATATATATATATATATATATATATATATATATATATATATATATATATATATATATATATATATATATATATATATATATATATATATACACACACTACTAGCCATTAAAATTCCTCCACCAAGAAGGCGACATGCTACAGACGTGATAATAAGGTATAAAATAATATTATTTTCTTCTAAATATTATAGCTAGAGTTGCATAAGCATAATAAAAAAAAAGGTGTAAAAATGCCTTATCTTGTTAATAAACAACACTTGACTGATTTAATACACTACTGGCCATTAAAACTGCTAGACCCAGAAGGCGACATGGCTACAGACGTGGAATTTATACGAAAGGAAGAAGGTGCTGTGATATGCAAATGATTAGCTTTTCAGCGGATTCAGACAAAGCAGACGCCAGTAGCGACACCTACATTGTGTTTAAATGAGGAAATTGTTCAGCCGGTTCCTCATACACAAATTGCATTTGAAAGTTGTTGCCTGGTGAAAAATTGTTGTGATGCCTCTTGTAAGAAGGAGAAAAGCGTACCAGCACGTTTCTGATTTTGATAAAGGTCGAAATGTAGCGTACCGGGATTGCGGTTTATATTATCGCAGTATTGCTGCTCGCGTTGGTCGAGATCCAATGACTGTTAGCAGAATATGGAATCGATGGGTTCAGGACGGTAATACGGAACGCCATGCGGGATCACAAAAGCCACCTATCACTAGCAGCCGAGAAGACGGGCATATTATCCGCATGGCCGTAATGGATCGTGCAACCACATCAAGAGCTGTGAGTCAAGAAACGGGGTCGTTTGGAAGACAACAAGTGTCTGCACGAACAGTTCGACGACGTTTGCAGCAAAATGGACTCTCAGCTCGGAGACCATGGCTGCGGCTTCCCTTGACAATGCGTCATAGACAAGAGCGCCTTCAATGGTATGATCAACGACGAACCTGGGCGCATGAATGGCGAGACGTCATCTTTTCAGATGAATCCAGGTTCTGTGTACAGCATCATGACAATCGCATCCGTGTTTGGCGGCATCGGGGTGAACGCACACTGGCAGCGTGCATTCGTCATCGTCATACTGGCCCATCACCTGGCATGATGCTAAGGGGTGTCATTGGATACACGTCTCGGTCACCTCTTGTTCGCATTGACGGTGCTTTGAACAGTGCACGTTACATTTCTGGTGTGTTACGACCCGTGGCTCTACCCTTTATTCGAGCCCTGCGAAACCCTACGTTTCAGCAGGATAATGCCCGACCACATGTTGCCGGTATTGTACGGACCTTCCTTGATACGGAACATGTTCAGCTGTTTCCCTAGACAGCACGTTCTCCAAATCTTTCGTCAATAGAAAACGTCTGGTCAATGGTTGCCGAGCCACTGGCTCGTCACCAAACGCCAGTCACTACGGTTGATGAACTGTGGCATCGTGTTGAAGCTGCATGGGCATCTGTACCTGTACATGCAATCCAATCTCTGTTTGACTCAATGCCCAGGCGTATAACTGCTGTTATTACTGCCAGAGGTGGTTGTTCTGGGTACTGATTTCTTAGGATCCAGCCAAATTTCTTGAAAATTTAATCACTTGTTATTTCTAGTATAATATATTTGTCCAATAAATATCATTTTGTTATCTGCATTTCTTCCTGGTGTAGCATATTTAATGGCCAGTAGTGTAGTGTATATATAAATATAATCTTAGTAAGAATAACATATTAGTTTGTACCGTAAAGTTATATATGCTGTTGTAACAGTGAATAATAGATGATTATTTATAATAATCGATGATTATTGCTAATCACCAATAATTTTGATAAATATGATAAATTATTGAATATTTATTCAATTTTATATTTCAGTATAAACCCCAACTCGTAATGGGAAATGCGACAAATTCCGATTATTTTGTACAGAAATGATAATTAATTCATAGAAATAAATATTTTCAAGTAATATTAAGCAATTTGTTTTTAAGTATCTGAAGAATATTATTATTATGGATTAGAATAAAATTTAAAATAATGTTCTAGATTAAAAATTTAAATAAAAGTGTGTCTTTTGCACGTTATATTTTAAGGCAGATGTATTAGATAATAGCATAATTTATAAACTCTCTGCCGCAAAAGATATTGAAAAATAAAAAAAATAGTCAATATTACAGAATTTAAAATAAAATCTAGCTTGTTATTTTAATAAATGCTTTGTTTTTAATCTAAGCAGAACACAATTGTAAATTAAGTAATGACAAGTACTTGAAGATAGTATTTATGTCTTGTTAACTAAAAGAGATGGATAGAGAAAACAATTTAAAATACTAGATTCGGAACTTGTAAAAATCGTTCCATATTAAAATATATCAAACCTATATTCCAAACAATACATACTTACACTTATTTGTAAGTTTACTTACTTATATATACACATTAGACGTGAAACATTTAGCATTGCACAGTTTTCCAGATTTTTTTGCATTAGCACTTATCAGATTTGCACTCTCCCTTGCAAACACATCGTTAATATCACTGACTTTCAGAAAGATGATTTTCTAACACAATATCGATCTATAGTGCTTGATCTTGAGAAAATCTCATAGAAAAATCAATTTTTCTTTACAAATTTGAGCTGCTTTCTAGAAATACTACTATGCTTTTCTTTTTTGTTCCTAAAAGATAAATGTCTCCGTTTTGTGTTTCTAATGTCATTGATAATAACTTTCGTATAATCCCTTTTTGCTCAGTCTACATCTGATACTCATTGTTTTATTGAGTCGCATATATTAAGAGAAGAAAATTTAATATTTGAAATTTTCAATTTTTTTTCCCGTTTGATTTTAAATTTTCTTTAGCATCTGTTCCATATTTCATTGCTTGATTTTGCACGATTAAATATCTCTTTAAAGTGAATCAATGCATCACTCTTATTCTAAAGCATAAAATTAATTTTCACATTTGAATTATCTACAATTTCGCTGTTAATTTTATCAAATAGCTTCTAAGAGAGTTGTCAAAATTATCTGGTAAAAATGATTTCACACGTAATTTAAAAAGCATTCCGAACATTTTTTTCTTATATGCAGAGGTAATCAATATGTTATGGTAAATACGATAAACTGGTAATTACATATAATTACAGGGAATTATTTATTATCTCCTCTAAAAATGATAAAAGTGATAAGTTATTAAATATTTATAACATTTACCAGTTTGCTTATAGAATACCTAATTCGTAATGCAGAAAGTAATTTAAATTGACAATCTTTCAAAATTAATTCAGTTTGCTAATTTTATGGTTACAGTCATGATGTGTTCCATAGCAACCAATATTCTTAGATTATTGTTGGAGGTATCTGTTGATGTCAGATTAACGTCATTTGTATAGTATTTATATTATTTTTATAAAAATTTCATAAAGAACATTTATTAATTTGCCATGGTTTCAGAAGCATAACGTTAAAATAACTTTAAAAAATGCAATAAATTTACTAATAAGACAATGATGATTAGCTTAAACTGGCGTGAAAGCTGTTAAAAGAAGTTAAAGGTACCCAAGAAGCATTCGTTTTTAAGCCAAAAGTCGTCAAAAAATAAAATCGAAGTGCAATTTAATTTAACTGGCATACATTTGCAACCAGATAGTGATTTCAAATTTGCATTTCAATATCAAGACTACTTGACGAAATACGTACAGTTGAATGCTCTGAAAATGAAACGTTCAGAAGTTGTACATTATTTGATTGACACATTTTAAATTTTCAACCTCCAAATTAGTACTTCAAAGTGACAGTGATCTCGAGTTCAGTAATCAAATTTTGAAAGGAGGAAGCTTGTGCAATGTGACTGGATTTGAAAATTGTGCAGGAAAAACTTAGGTAAAGCCAAACTCAAAATTAAATTCACCGGGAAAATCAGGTTGTAGGTAATAATGTAAGTTCTTGTTTTTAAAACAACAGAACAAGTTAAATGATCCGAAGGATAGCATTTCACGTTAATTTATGAAACAATTGTCTTTAGATAAGGCTATCAAGTGTATTCCTAATGAAGTATTGTTTGGGATACCTTTAAAGTTGAGTTGAAAACGCTTTCTTTCCCGATTGATTTCATCAATCATCTTAGACCCAAAGATAAAATTTAGGCTTTAATGGAAAAATTGAACTGCGTTTTTGATAAAACCTACAGTAAAATATAATATAATTCTAATGAGAAAATTAATGATCCTTTGCTAAATGACTGTTTACCTGCAATTAATTTTATGATTTAGAATAAGAATGATGAAGTAATCCATTTCAACCAAACAGATGCTTTAAATATGTATAAACAAGCAGTAAGACATGAAATAAGTGCTAAAAAAGTTTAAAAATCTCAAGTTTGCGAAAATGATTGAAAGCCAAATTCGTAAATTTTCATTTGGAAATATTGTTGGCACAGTGAAACAACGAATGCCAGATGCTGACTGAATAAGAAGTTATCTATGAAATTTACAACTCTTGATATTAAAAATTCAAAATTAAGACACTTATCTTTTCGAAACAAAACAAGAAAAATGTTTTAGTGATGTATCAGAAATCAGTTCATATGAAAATTGTGAAGAAAACTTTACTTAGCTTGAAAATTTTCGAAATCAAACAATATCGCTTAGCGAATGTGTTAGAAAATCACTTTTCTGTAATTGAAGTGGTATTAATGTTTGCAAGGTAGAATAGAACTGTGAAAAGTCTAGAAAACTGTGTAATTCTAAATGCATAATCGTCTAATATATCTAAATAAACAAACTTATAACTAAATATCAGAAAATACATTAGAGAATTTATATTTAGCCTGTTTTGATGTGGAACTATTACTAAAGTTTCAATAATCTAAACTGTATTATTTATTTAGATATTTTAGTTAACGGGTTGTAAAAACTATCTATAAATACTAGTTATTATTTAATTAAAACTTCTGTTTTGTTTAGATAAAAATAATGCATTTACCGAAATGTCAAGCTAGACTTTACTTTACTTCCTGCAATTTTGATCATTTTGCAATACCTTTTACCACAATTTTTATATACAGAGAGTATTAACACATTTTTAGAACGATTTCGCGTACGTTTAATCAATGTTTAAAATGTAAAGATTATTTTTTTAAATGTTGGATCTGATAGCCTTTTTTCTGGACTATAAGTCTGCATCGTGATTTCCACCATGGAAGAAGAGCTTTCCGCAATATTTCCAGGAGTATTGCTTTCCATTCCTCTTCTACTACTTTCAAGAGTCCATCTATCGTGGTGGGTTTGCGTTTAGAAAGAGCTTTTTTTAACAGACCAAAGGCACAATATTCCATAGGTGAAACGACAGGAGACTTCGCAGGGATATGTTGAAAATGTATACATGCAACACCTGTATTAGTCATCATTTTTTCAAGGAATACAGTGGTAGTTTTCGAAGTATCACTTTTTGCTTTGTCTTCATGAAGTTTCTCTCTTTGAAAGTCATTGGGATAAAGAAGTGGAATTTCTTTTGTAAATATTGGGTGTAAGACCTTCTTCTGATAGTACGATGAGTTGATTTTAACATTTCTTTCCACTCTTCTCAATTTTAATTTCCCATTGTAGGAGAAACCTGCGACAATCATAAACCCCTTACTGAAACTTTCTTTACATTGACGGAAACGGGTTTGTACATTTTTTTTCCACATTTTATATAGTAAAGAGACCTTTTTGTTACAATCGTTTAGGTAAACCCATGCTTCATCAAGGGTCACAATGGTTTTCCATTTGTCTCCTGTAAAGTGGTTTTCATACAGGATTCTACAAAATGCTTTGCGTTGAGCCACATGTATCGTCAAAAGCTGGTGAACATTATGTTTTTTAGCATTTTTAAGTTGTAAATACTGGTTTATTATTTTATTTATTGTTGCTACAGATGTATCTAAAGACTTTGAAATTGATTTCTGGTTTGGTGGATTTTCTCTTGTTACCAGCGGATTTCACTTCAGAAACATTTACAGTATGTACCTTTTAAGGATATTTTCTTAGAGTCTTCTTTCTATGTAGAAATAATGATTGATAGGTTTTACCTGTCCGATTAATAATATTGCTTATTTTGCACTTAGAAATTTTAATACCATGCATTTCACAACGTATTTGAATTCTAGAATAAGAACGTTTATCTTCGAAAAGCGCAAAAACATATCCTTCAATCCACAGCATGTTTATCTGTGACATTTTGAAAGAAGAATAAATTTAAAAGTAGCAGACGATATTTCTCATTTCAAATAAGAAGCTGTTGCCAAAATTTTTTCTAAAACATTTACTTTTTTTTTAATTCGTTGTCAAAATCGTTCTAAAATTGTGTTAACACCCTCTGTACTTATGTGGTTATCTTATATGTATTTCTTAAAATATCTGTTGAAATAAAAGTACAAGAGCGTCACTTTTGTTTACATTTTTATATTGAAATATTATTTTAAGTTTTACTATAAGTCATTAAGATATTCTTCAACTTCTTAAAAACGAAATGCTCAATAATTCTTGAAAATATTTATTTTAACAAATTAAAAGTATCATTTGTGTAAAAATAATCAGAATTTATCACATTACCCTTTATGAGTTGGAAATTTTATAAGTTATCAGTAAAAGTTTCAAATATTCAATAATTTATAACATTTACCGAGTTTAACGGTGATTATGAATAATCACCGGATTAATCACATTTACCGTAACTTACTTAAATAGGTGAACATGAGAAGAATTCAATGCTAGATGTTACGAAATGATAATAAATGCGCAAAGAAATATTGATTTTATTTTTTAGTTAAAACTTTATATACGAAAATCTGTCTATAAAAAGAATTTGGCTTTATCAGGATAATGTATATGAAGATTATATATTTGCAAATGAAAAAAGTAAAAACTTATTTTTTATTGATAATAAGACTATTTTTATGTTACATTTAAATGATATACTCACACTCACAATATAGTGCTATCGTTTTGTTAATTACATAAGGTAAGCGATAAATCAAAATCAGAATGTAACTAAAAGCGTTTGTTTGAATCATAGGAAAAATTATTTAACAATCTTGTTATGAAATATTTATCTTAAAAAAACTTTGTTAACCTACAAATTAAGTAATGCATTTGCGAAGTTCTGCACCAATCGGAATTGAGCAGGATTTTAACAAAGATTCTGAAAAGTAACACATTCTTAAGCATTCATTTTATCAAGAAAATGTTGTATACACTGTCAATATTAATCATCAATTTTTCAGAATTTTTTGGAATAATATCCTCTGCAACTTACTCTAAAACATGATCTTACCATTAGACTACAATAATCTAGCTGCAGCTTTTCTTCAGAATGTAAAAAATAAAAATGTCTAGTTAATTTGAATCTTACCTCTTCGCAAGAAAACAACAATACATCCCTATATTTCAAATTATGTGATTATATCAGGTTGGTTGAGTTTTATGGCGCAATCCTGGGATTGTATCAGAGAAACATATAAATTTTATATAATGTAATTAGGATATCATTATTTAAAATGACATTTTTTACCATTGATAACACCAATAAAATTAAAGCGTATTTCCTGATAAGATAAAATCCACAACATATCTACTCACTTCAACTTGTAATACGAATCTTATAGAGAAAGACAGATTTCACAACTTTGAAATGTTAATAAATATATTTGTTGCATTTACCTCTGCTTTGAATATTATACATCTGTTGAATATAATACAATTCACTGTTTTCTGTAACTACTTTTATCGCAGTTTTGTATTTTCTCAAGCTGCAATTTTCATTTATTGTATTTTCTATTATTGTATTTGATAATCAGTCTGATGATTACCTCCTAATTCAATCTTGACTTCATAATGCTTTTCTGAAACAGAATTTCTTCTACAGAGCTTCAAATTTTATAAAAAAGTTCAGAAATTAATTATTTTAAATTATATTTGAGATATGTGTCACCTTAAGTTTGAGAAAATATTTTCTGTGAAATATTCATATCTGTGAATATAGTCGAATCACAAAAATTGCAAGAATCCTGATTTCGCTAATTAAAAGAAGTCAATTGAAACACGTAGGCAAACATGTTAGAAGTTTGAATTAAAATGTTTTTAAATTATATATTTCTACTAATTATTCATTATAATTTATATACAAAATATATAAAGACAAAAGTTTAAAAAATATATATGTTCTTTGATAGATAAAGCTTTTCCATATTCTGGGTTTTGGAACTTCCTCTTAAATTTTTTTATTTCAAAACTTGCATTGTGTATGATTGGTAAAAATAGTATAATGTCAGAAACATTTCAATGGTATCTTTGCATATGATAAAACAAACACTTAATAATATATCTACCACTCAATATTTATTCAAAACTAATGGGAACAATACACTTCAAAATTCTATTTACCACCGTAACACGAAATTTAATTTAATATATTTCGGTATGGAACATAATTAACATCATGCACAGCAAAAACGACAAGCATTTTAGTAACTTAATTCAAAATTTTTATTTGGCTTATGGACTCAAAATTCAATATTAAAACGATCATTTTTTCCCTTCTAAGCATCCAGAGATATTTTCCTTTCCAATTCAGTAATCAATGAAACGCTGTTATTAACCTCCAATGCAATAAAATATTTAACCGTAAAAAATAAAATATAAAACAGCTAGTTTCTTGAAAATCTCACAAATAGAGTCAATATATTTTGCATTAGACTAATTTATCAAATTAAAAACTATTAATGAATTAATTATCGACATAGTATTATTAATCGAATTCGAGTATAGCATTTCATTTAGAACTAAATAGTTCCAGAATAGTCCAAGCTATACATTAACAATATTATTAAATCTAATTATACGTTTTGGACCATATAAATTATTACGATAATTATTATGATAAAAAGATAAACGTGTGGTCAAACATTTGACCCGATAGATAGTGCAGAAAACAGTCTATAAATTAACTATAAGGCAATATATTGTTAATCCCTTTACGATGACACCACGTCTTATCAATGCATAGCCAATCTCCACTGGAATCACTGGCATACAGGAACAAAATATTGCTTGGTAGGGAGAATACTTTGAGTTAAGGAAGATTCTTCTCCCGTTTTCCCAATTCTGTACACGATCCCGGAGATGAGGCTCTTGGAGGATGTGCCCAGAAGGGGTGGAAATGGAGAGCCCCCACTCAGTGTTCTTCTCTTTCCACGTCTGAGGAAAGCAAAGGGAAGCTTCCTAAAGCAAACAGAAGCACGCAGAGTCCTTCTAGAAGAGTGAACGACAGGAATCCCTTTGCCTGATATCCCCTGGAAACTAAAGAAATGTTGGGCGGGGAAGAAAAGATAAGGTGGAAGTTTTCAGGATCAATGATGTGGCAAATAGTAGAGACCCCAGGAATGTGAAATATGCGCACTGGTCAACCCTTTGAATTTCTATGTGGATCATATTTTTATTGGAAGTTTTATCAAATATACAAAAACATGACATTGATTTAATTTCTTTTTCTTGATAGATTTATCATTAATTAATTGAGTTCCCTGCATTTCGTATTAACTTGTCTAGATTTTAAAATATGCCAATAATTTACTGTATTAATGGGATTTCAAAATTGGAAGTGTAACAAAAAGTGTAAATAAAAAAGTAACTTTTAATAATTTTAATACTTTTATGAAATTTTAACTACACATAAAACTAAAGTTTTTTATATGTAATATTGCTAAGTTTATTATAATATTTAATATTTAGGTTCTTAAGAAAGTATAATGAGAATACAACTCTTGAAATATAAGTTAAACAAGCATCTCGTTCCTAATGCTACCATTAGAAATGTGTGGGTGTGTAATTGTAATAAACGTTTTCTAATACTCTCTTTTTATGATTATAAGGTATTATAAACAAATCTTGAAATAAAAGGACAATATTATAATTTATATAAAAGTAAATGAAAGATTGTTACACAACCAAATATAATTCTATAACTATTTTTGAAATAGAATTATTTTCCCAAATTTACATAAAACTATTAAAAATTTACACATCGTAACTAACTAAAACAGAGAATAATAGTTTAAAATGTAAAAAAAGTTAGATTTTAAAAATAAATTTATAATGTATTTGTCTTCACTAAAAATAAATCTTGGTAGGATTAAATAATTTTAAAGCATATAATGCAAAATATATTAATCATACACATATGGTAAAATATATCATAAACATAAATTATAGTTATCTATTGATATAATTCAGTGAGTGTGATGAAAATGTATACATGCTTTATTTGTTTCACTTATGAAATCTAGATATCTATAAGGTATATTTTGTGTTAATGTCGTGCATCTGATTTTATTCTCCTTTGAGATCCCTATCATACCGACCAATGGTGGAATTATTCACGTTTCTAACTTCGAAACCATAGTTTCAAAGTTGGAATCCTGGTTCTGATATGGGTGTTTCTTTCTCTCGATGTGTTTCTCTATCTTTTCGGGGCATAGATGGCATAGTGGGTGCTCTAAAAAGTGGCCATCACCGTCGCCTCTTTTAGCTCTGAATCCCATTAAATTCTAGATGGCACCTGGGCATTAAAAAAAGGAAAGATTTCCATCACTGTGACAAGTCATTTAAATATATCTGCTTTCTGCTATTTATTTTTCACTTGAATTACATTATAAATATTATCTAACACAATTCTCAAAATCAATAAGTTTACTTTTTTAAATCCGCCGTTAGAAAGAATTATTTAATTATTTTAAGCATAAAATGTATTAATGTATTGATATTACACTTTTCTTAAGCCATTGTGGAAAATCATTTTTTGACTGCTTTCTTAATAATATCTCACAAGACTCTTCTTATTGTGTTGTACTAATGTTGAGAACTTATATAGAAGCAAGTATAGCGTAGAATTATAATTTTAAAAGTAGTTTTATATAAAATTAATAAATATTTTTATACTTTCAGTTTTTTTAATTTTGAATTATTCAATTGAATTCAGTTGTCTTGGGATATTAAATATAGTATTAAAATATCAGGGTATTACTCCCGACATATTAAGGACAAATGCAACATTTAATTTTACGAATTTGATGGCAAAGCATTTTGCAAAATACACTAAATTTACATTCTTCTTGAAACTCATTATTCTTAGTCTCGGTAAAGAAGTTACGCTCGAATGACAAAGCATGGTCTAATTTAGGTAATGTAAAGGTAGATCTTAGCATTTTAATGACTCAACTTTAATGAAGTTAATGACATTGTATGTCAAAATTACACATTAATTTGTACTTAGTGACTTCCATTTATAAGCAATTAATTTTTTCAAGACATTTTGAGCTTAATTATGCTAATTAAAAATACTTATTTTTACATTAATCCATAATGTTTCAAAAGTATAAGACAACAAGAGACTTAATTCACAGCTATTCAGTAAATAGGAACACATGATATAATATATTATTATCACGTCATATATTAAATACATATTAATGAAAATAATAATTTTATTTACTCCACATTTAAAGCATAGAATAAGAATATGTTCCATCAATGAATAATTATTCAAATTATCATAAAACAGAAATAATGTGATTGAATATTGAAACATGAAAAAAATTTAAGTGCAATTAGAAATCTAATGCTTGAATTCATGAATAAGATAATGCAAATATTATGGGAGAAAATAACTTTCAAGCACTCGCACTTTCTACTGAATGCTTGGATACTCAAGAAGTTCAGAGCCATTAACGCCTAGTATTACTGTTAATGGGAGTTTTACGTATCCTAAATCAAGCTCAATCACATATTGCGTTTGACAATTAACACGATCGAGCAATCAGAAGTTAGATTACGACCCAAACCTAGAGTATGTATGAGAACCTGATAACACAAACACTGAATTCATCACTCCACATCTTTTCGTAATCACTCTAGCATAAATCTTGCGAAAATTATCTTAAGTTTCCTCAAGGAATTTAGTTAAAACATTCAATAAATTGAATCAAATAGAGGTACTAAATATGAGTGTAAAATATACATACATGTATTTCAAATACTTTTATATTATACACATCTACCATTTTATAAATTGTATGTAAACAAATAAAACCAAAACTACTCTTAATATCCCTGAATGCTAATGATACAAACTTTTTTATTGTAGCGTTTATTTTATTTCAAGAGCATCATATACTTATAAGTTTTTGTATAAACTTCAGCATATTTATGGGACAACTTATAAATTTAAGGATTTTCTAAGTTGTTTTCAGAATTTACATACCTTTTATTTAAATATAAAATATGCTTTTTTTTCAATTTATATTCTATTGCAGGCTCCAATGAAATAATCATATGTCTTACAATTGATGCCATGAATTCAATTATTAAAGAAAAATAATATTCCTAATTTATTGATTAAAAGCTGAAAGAACAAAACTTTGTTCTAGGAATCTTTAACATTTCATATTTTTGAAACTGTTTTAATTTATACAATTTATAAATATCAATAAATTTAATCTCACTAAACACATCAAAAATACTTTAAATTTTGTATTTTGCTTTAGAAAATAACATTTAAAACTGTAAAAATGTATATAGTTAAATAAATTTAAGACAATAAATAAAATATTTAATAAATTATTAAATCATTAAATATTTTATTTATTACATGTTAAAAATATCCAATTGATAGTATAATAATAATAATGAATCCGCACATCATGGCCCTCTGAATTAAAAGCACATATGTGCTATGTAGATCTTAACATTCATTTATTCTGTGTGTTTAGTTTTAAAAATTATGAATCCATCCTGTGCTACAGTGTACTCAAAATAATTGAGTTAAATACAGTAACACTAGACATTATTTTGAATTATAGACTAAGAAGCGAGTAACCTGAGTTAATCTTAAAATCGATTACTCAATCCAACTTGAATTATTCCAAGTCTATTCTATTGACAATGTCTTTTATTTCCTGGTCATTGATGAAAAGAAATATTTTTTGGGAATTTGATGTAAATATTTTTTACAGTTCTTAAATTTGATGTACATTTTTTTGAAGGTTTTGAGATATGATTGAAATATTTTCCTAAGATTTACGGTATGTCCCATAAAACACATACTTAATATTAATTATGTGTTTAACTCTATTGTAAAAAATGATATTAATAATTACTTTGTAATTGCTCTTAACAATCATATTTTTTATAAATGTGTTTTCTTTTGTTTCATACTGATTTCGTTATATCACATAAAACAATTAATAGCGAGACTAATGCATTTACATAAACGAACCTGATGCATTGATGTTATGTTCCGACACATAACGCATTATTTAAAATGCTTCAAAGTAACTAATATCGTATTTTTTATATACGTATCCAATGTAATTTATTCACTAAACAATATGAAATTTTCAGTAATCCCGGAAATTTAACACCGACTGTAACTCTAAATTCTCTACTAGCGCAAATTGTGAAAAACGAATTCAACCTTTTGACTTTAAATGTTATTAAAGACAGATATATGTTAAAAAAACATTCTGTCAAAATATTGTAAAATGCATCAATTAAACAAAATAATCATTGATTCCTGTCATGTCATTTACGATACTTAGTATAATAACTTGGTTAAAAATGAACAATGCCAAATTTTTAAAGATTATTGCTCATGTTACAGCTAATGATAGGCGCTTTATGACGTATGAAATAAATACCACTTTTGTTTATCATAATTATGTTTTTTTATGTTGTTGAAATATATTTCTTTAGTATTGCTTTACAAAGTAAGATAACTAACACTATTGTGGCTTTGATTGGAATCTCATTACAAAGATATATCATTATGTATTCATAAAATATTTTTGTCTCAATCAATTCTGTAAACATTCAAATTGACTTTTTCACCATCGTTAACAATCTCAAAGATTAAATAGAAGAAAAAGTCAAATAAAAAATAGATAATCTAAAATATATATGATTTTCAAAATTAGATAAATTCTGCTTTTGAATTCTAAAAAAATCTGCAAATCTGTTGCCCTTTCTGAATCATTTTGAAACTTACTTTTGATACCATAGATACAAACGCTTATAGTCAAAATTCCAAAGTTGTATCAAATAAAATTATGCATAAGTATCAATGTAAAATAAGAATAAGTACTAGAAATACATTATGCTGCTTTTAGGTCAAATAAGCCAATGGGAAATATAATTAAAAAAACATCTTTTTTTTTACTTTTAAACAATAAATAATAGGATGAAATGTGTTTGCAATAAATAAAAAAAATTAATTCTAATCAATACAGACTACAAATCAAATCTGTTGACAACAATTCCTGAACAACAGCTACTATGTGTCATTTGTAACTAATGATACAGCTTAAAGCAAAGTAATAAACAGCAAATATTCAAAAAGATAGGGAAACATTGTAATCTATTTCACATTGGTTTCTCCTTTTCATGGTTTCTGATAATTTGAGAATTCTATAAAAGTAATTGATGTCTTTCTTCTCTACAGATAAATAAATTGATCAATACCAGTTATGTTGGTTCCAGAGAAAACAGAAAGCGAGAATAAATTGATTTTCCAATATCTCCAATTTGAATTTATTATATGTCTAGGACGAATCAATGCACTCATGAATTTTAGTGGCTTCGAATCTTTTCAATTTGCTTAACAATTCTGGATTTATCAATAATCATAAGAATCAACGAATAAAGATAGAAAATAAAATAGTGTCTAGTTATATATATACTTTAGATGATATTTCTATTTTTTTTTATTTCCCTCAGTTAAGGGACTTTTAAACAAAAGACAATTCTGAGACTTCAATTGCTTTAAATAAAACCTTTTGAAAGATGATTGCTTAAAACTATTTAGTACGTTTTGACTTTTAATTCCTATTTTTAACATTAAAATGATTTCATGGAAATATTTACATTCAAATAAATATAACCAAACAATTTGTGAAGTACTGGCATCGCAGTGATCGTGTGTATTCAAATTATCTTTATTTAATTCTAGTTGTGTACTCGTAATTTCAAGTTCATACAGTATATTCTAGTATCTTAATTGCAGTATGTGATAAAACAAAAGTATTATTGAATTTTGTTAAATTTGATATTTTTTATTTGCTTTATTTTACTCACATTTATTTAAATTATTTTTATTAAAACAATTGATTCATTAAAAATAATAATTAAATTTTTTAATCTATTTTCAATTAATTAAATTATGACTTCTTCAATTAAAAAATTTTACAGGAATTTTTTGTCTAACATAATGAATAAAATATCTCATTTCTTGAAATAACCAATTAGAGGAATCAAATACTAAAGAAGTGTGTACACGTCTTTTGTACATACTTCTTTAGTTGTTGAGTACACACTTCATTAGTTGTTGAGTACACACTTCTTTAGTTGTTGAGTACACACTTCTTTAGTTGTTAGTACTGTTGAAAATTGATTTCTATATATTTCTCAAAAATGATTTCTGATGGACAAAGCCTTGATTTAAAATAATACTATATTAATAATAAGTATTATGAAAAAAAAATAACAATTGCTATAGGAAAAATATACAAACATAAGATTGTTTTTAAAAAAATTTAAAATATATGTGTTTAAAATTACTTGCATACCCACGATTCAAAATTTAGTCTTGGATTTTTCATTTCAGTCGTTCGCTTCCTGACTTACAGACGTACACATCGGAGCATGTGAGTCCCAGACTGCACCTTAATTCTAACGGATTCACCAAGAATCCCAAAAAACTCGTCCATCACCAAGTGTCTCGTAATTTTGGACCACGGTTAGTTGGCGAGGTCATACCTGAGATGGTACCTTCCTTTCTACATACATACTACATCAACAGATGGTTTTTGATTTACAGATGAACGTGGACACGTACCTAACCCACGAAGCTCAAGCAAGCCAATGAGGGAGAATGTGGTCACCCTCCCAATGAATCCCGGTGGAAAATGATGTATTGTTTTTCTAATGTTAACGGAAAAAGACCAGAAGTTACTGACCCATTGAAGTTCTTCCTTGCCTACGTTTTAACAGTTCAAGAATTTAATTCTAGTCATCATTCAGTAAACCCTCGTCAGCAAAATAAAAAAGGCCTTACAATGGTAAACAAACCAAACAAAACATTAAATTTAAGCAAATAGTTGATATTCATCGTTTTTGTATATAAAAGTACAAAAAGGTTACTTTTTCTATAACAAATTAATTGTTAAATAAAACTCGGAATTCACAATTTCTTATGTGAATTAAGTAATGATAGCATATTTAATAGTAATAATTTCTATTCATTACAAATCATCATTTGTTTAAAATAGTTTTGACATAAAAAACTTAATCATTTATAAATTTTAAATAAACTATTTTTAGATAGAAGTGCTTTTTTATATTAATCAATTGTCAAAAAAGTTTTAAGTTGTTTTACCTTCAACTATTTCACTATGAATTCCTTTCAATTTAAATTTTAATTTGTATAGGTGTTTCATTTTAAAATATACTAAATAAGAAATAAATTAATAATTTAAAAAAATTGTCAATTTTTTTTTCACCTTGAATGAAAAATTGAATTTCTGAAATTGAATTTTAAACATTTTCTAAGTTACTTTATTTCGTCTTTCTTCAGAAACTGTAACTGTGCTCAAAATATGGTAAACCTATTTTTATGATACTTTTGTTGTCTGATCATGAGACTCATAATCAGCCTTTTTTCATTTAAATAGAAGATATATATATAAACCTTACTTAAAATGATGATAATTAATGTGCATAACACTTTCTATCGTAATGCATTGATTTGTCTCACATGCTTGAATTAACAAGGAATGGAAAGTTAATGAGATCAAATTTATGAATCGAATCGGTTCTTATAACAGAATGGTAAATCACTTCATTAAGCTAAATGATATCCGGTTTGATCGAAATCCATGCATTATTAATTAAAATTATCAACTATAAAATATTCATTTTTATACAGTTGATTGATTCATAAACAAAACATGTTTCTAATTCAAATAAATGATATGTCAGAAATATTATTTTCCCAATTCTAAGAGCATTTTACTCACTTTATTCATCATTTTGTATTTAAAGTATGCTTGTATTTCTAACGTTCTCATTTATATAATCCATTTAGAATTTAACGAAAGTATAATAGAAATTAAATGAAATTTCGTATAAAAATAAATACGAATAAGCTGAAAAGATGATACATTCTATGTTTTAGGGAATACTGCAAGAAAAAATGTGAATGCCTGTTTTGGAATAAATGTCATGTGAGTTTCAATTCCATTTGACGTTTGTAAGTCAATTGAAAAGATTCATTCTAGAAGACTTACTTCAGGTATCTACGAAATTAATTTATCAGTATTATTTTAAGTGTCCCACAATTACATTAATTAAGATTGAATTAGTGAGCTAATACCCATTCACCATTTAAGGTAATATTCAATTTTATTTTTAGCTACTCTTTCAGTTTGCATACTTTGGATTTATTCAATTGTTATTGAATGGTAATTAATTATAATCTACCTTACTTTATTTACTAAGTGCTCATTAACTCCGTTGATAATCTTACTTCGTATTAAAAGATCAATTTTCGAGCTCATTTAATCCAATTAAAAACATTCCAATGTCTCAACTACTTTTACCAGTGAAATTAGTTTATTCCACTACTCTGTTGAAGCTTGTTATTTCTTGATTAATTGTGTATTAATCTGAGCATTTTTATCTGAATTACATTTATATTTGTAACTAACGTACGCGAGTAAATAAGTGTGTTTATTCTCTTTTAGTTTAAAATTATATTCCATGATTATAATTTAAAATGCAGTTTTTGAAGTAATAGAGGAATTTTTTACACGAAAACAAACTGATATCCAAAATGATTAACAAAGAATCTAGTCAAAGTTATTGCAATATAATACTAACCACCTATTTTTGACAAAATTCTATTTTGCCTATTTTTGAAATTTTTAAATATTACCAACCACTGCATAATTTGATACTATAATCAATTATTGTCGTGGAGAAGAGGTCAATAACTTAGTTAACACCCTCTTCTCTAAACTTCAAGCAATAGAAAGCATGAAATTTCATAATACTTCATATCATAACATACTTCAGCCTGATCACATATTGAACTCAATATCTCTAGATCTAAGTGATAAATTTTTACATCATAAGTCTGGCAACAGTTAAATTTCTAGTTAATTTAAGATCAAATATGACTCCAACAGAAACGTGTATGCAATGGAGAAATCCAATATTAGTATGCATTTTGAGTTACTTTTAACAAGAAAAATATATTTTATTCTGTTGTTGTCGCATGCCTCCGAGGTCAGCAGCGCTAGACCAGGTCCATGAGTGCGTGCACCTTCAAAAATTCGAGCGCCATAAGTGGATTCTCCATCAGATCTCTCTCGGAGAGACCAAGGCATAGAAGAATATGTTCAGGAGAGGCCTGTTCATTTAAATACTTGGAGCAAATTTTTCGTACTCTCGACGAATTTCTTCGTACCCTCGACGAATTTCAATTTACTAAGATGGCCACTTCGGAAACGGTCAATAGCCGTTTGTTCTTGTCTATTAAGACCAGTAGCCAGGGAAGCACCTGAACGCGCTCAGTCGTACCAATAATGCTCAGGAGGGACAATCCAAGTTTTTATTTTGAAAATATTTAGTTAAAATCAGATGTTCGGTAAATTAACAATGCTAAAATAACTAATTGATATGACGTTGCTTCAAAAATTGGTATTGTTCTATTACACCCTCGCAATTGATCATTAAAGAGATTGCTAAGCAGTTTCCTTCAAAAATAAACTTTGGCATTTTAAATAAATTTTGTATAAATGAATAATAATTATTTATTTTATGAAATTTAATAAAATTTTTGTGTTATTTTCAGAAGTTTGTAAAAAGATTTTAAACAATGCACGAATGTTAATATTTACAAAACTAATTGGGATTTTTTTTCTTTCCTATTGCGATGATATAATGAAATTGTACAAGAAAATTTTTGGTATTGTGTTTATTTCAAATAACATTTGAAATGATATTTCTTTCACAAAATAAATTTCATTATTATTTTTCTTGGCGTTGATATAGTTTTCTTTTATATTCATTCAAACATGATTTGATCTCATTGGCAACAACTGGATCGAATTTTTCATCATAAGGTAGTTTATAGTTAATTTATAATTTCACAAAAATTAAAATACTTATATTTCTGTATATTTCCTTACTACAGCTCTAAGAAAATTTAGATAAAATTGGGCTTCTTTTTAAAGTTATAAAATAGAATCAATGGATCCAAGAAAATGTTTTTACAAAATATTTATGTATTATTCATTCACGAATTTGGTATCTAAAAACAGCAAATACCATTATTTCCTTAAATATTCTCTGAAAACAATTTTTATTTTAATAAAAGTTGTATGAGTTTATATTCATTTTTAATATTATAAAATGGTGTTTATTAAACGCGAAAAATATCATTTATGTATATCCTTGTTAATATGTTATACAAGTTACTTTGATAAATTAATATAAAATTTATAAAAATATTTTATCATGAAATTTTTGTTTTTGTTATGATAAAATAATAAATATATACTTCTAATTTCGGCCACCTTTTAAATTTTTTTTAAGATTTATCATTTTTTTATTTGCGGTTATAACAAAGTATTTTCAGGTGACAAATTGTATCAAATCTTTTCCTGGAACTCAACCAAACTCTATGGCTTTTATATTCCTTCAAAAAAAAATATACTCAAAAATGTAAGTTTGCTTAATCATTAGATTTTCTTTACATAATAATAAATGTTTTGGTCGTATGTAATCAATTTAACAAATTTTTAAATATTAAATTTAAATCTCCTTTAATTAATTAATATGGTAAATAATCCTAAAGAGTGGAAATAAGAATTCATGATTTCATCCAAGTTATCAAGAGCTTTACGTTATTTTTATTAAGCATTAAAGCAATATATTTTTCAAAATAACTTGCATGATATAGTACAAATAGCTTGCATGCGCTAGTACAAATAACTTGCATGAGCTAGTATAAATAAATTGCACGAGCTAGTACAAATTACTACTACAAACAATTTGCATGGGCAAGTTTGTGAGTTAAGAAAAATATGTTCAAAAATTATGAAATGTAAAATCATGTTTTTTTTAAAAAAAAACTATCATTTTAAAAATGCTCATCAAAGAATACTTTTTGCTATTTGAAGAGGAAACATAGTAATTACTCAAAAACATTTTATAAACAGCGAAATTTGAATATTTAAAAAGCGTCAAAAAGTACAATGAATAATTTAAGAATACAGTGTAGAAAAAAGTTTTGTTCACAGAAATTGTTTCTAATTACTTAAGCTAATACTTTTGTGAAAATGGAACGCATTTCTATAGACACTTAACAAATTACGATAATTTATAATAAAATAAAGTATATTAATCACAAAGAGTTCTATAATTTTCGTTAAAATCGATATTATTTGTGAATTAAATAAACAAATCTTAAAAAAAAAGAAAAATTAAATTTTAATTAATTTTTCTTTCATTATTTTCCAAATTTGAAAATTACGTAGCTTAAATAAACTACTTTAAACAAGCTTTAAAAAAACATTAGTTTAAGTAACTTTAAGTAAACTGCTTCAATAAAACATTGGAAACATTTTCTTCAGTATAAATTGAATTTGAATAAACTATAACAATAGAATAAAAAATAAGCACTTACTATAATGTTCATATTCAAGAAGTAATTAAAATGACACAATCAACTTAAAAGGATTTTAATAAGAGAATTGATTTAAATGTAAAAACAAATAAGTAAAAACATAAAAATTGACTTTTATCTATTGTCAGGAATGTATTTCTATCTTTTACTTTATAACCTAAAATAACATTTTTAACCTACTGTACAATCCATCAGAATGCATCAGAGAATTCATTGAAATAAAGCACGTAGTCACAAATCTCTGCCCATTTTAAGTTCATAAAAAATGGAAAAAGAAACCACCATTGATTACAAATATTCCTGAGAAATCTACAGATGTATCGTCACGGAGTTCTGCGTTTTTGTTCGCCTAAAATGGCATCATCTCCAAACATCAATTGAAATCCATTCATGAATAATGAAACACAATGAAAGACAAATAGGACAAAATATATCTTTCGATACTTTACATTTATTACAAAGAAAATGCAACACATAAATGGAAATAAGTTATTTATCAAACGTGGAATTCAAAGCAGGCATTTGGTATGTAAAAACAAACTTTGACTGCCATACATTTGTATAAAAAATGTACATAGTGCACAAGATACGAAATAAAAAATGGCTTTTCATCATCACGCATATTATTAAATATGCAAGTTTTTTTTATAAATTAATAAATCATTGTAATTACTTCAAAGATCTACTCAAAGGCATCTAAAACTAGGGAGTTTGTATAAAAAGAACATTTCAATATTGTTTAGAATAGAAAAAATTCGTATTCGTTGATTGTGATAGAAATAATTCATATATAGCTCCAAAAACAGTAATATCAATTAGATAATCATTACAGTTCAATTTTCACATTGAATTTGTGGCTATATCCATAAAAATAATATCACATTAAAAGCAATGTTATTTTTGCATATCGATTCATATGCATATTCCTCAATCACTGTTCTGAAATTACAAAATTTTTAATAGATTAACTATTTCCATGAAAAGTATTCTTTACTGACTACTACTATTTATTTTCTATTTTCTACTATTATTTTCTATTTATTCTACTATTTTATTTTCTAAAAGCTTTCTTTCAAATGACTTCATAAATAAACATTACAAAATGATAGTTTATATGTTGCAGTATTTAGTAAAATAATACGCATAGTTTTCAAATTAAGAAATGACATACTGTGGGTACTACGATTGGTGACATTAGACGTAAACTAGAGAATCTTTATTTCTTATGGAATTATATTTCATCGCATGCAGCTAAAGTATTCATTAGAGCAAATTAAATTCTTTAAATTGACTCCGTTCCAATTATCACAGTATACTCAAACGCAAAATTTAGTTGTGTAATAATATAAACAAACAATTAGGAAAAAAATAACTTATTATATATACCCGAAAGCATATTTAAGCTACTTAATATCATAAATAACTATTATTGCGAGTACAATAAGAGGAATTAAACTGGACACTAAACAAAACCTACCTATCTCAATATTTTGCTTTCGGTGACGAAAGATGACCTGATTAATCCCTTTTCTGTAGTGAATGGCTGTCAAACATTGAGGATTATTTCGTGCCATGCGTCACCTTCCAATCTTGAAATGTGTTTTCTCAACTCACGGTTGTCTTTAGGGTATTAGATCTTCAGATATTAGATTAGATACAACTTGATGTCAACAACACACAAAATTGATTACACTGAATGACTGATACGTCAAGACTTTAGCTGCTAAAATAAATTAATTACTATCCTTATAAATATATTTTGAAAATATTCGACACTTATTATATGGACGTTAAACGGAAGGAAAAAAACGAATCTTTTATAACATTTGGTGACTAAATTGTATTTTTTAAGAATTAGACTTTATTTTTATATAATTAAAAATATTCTCTCTGCCTTAATATTATACTTAAATTATGAATAAATGAAATAAAGAGTTATTTCCACATCTAATTTAACTTTTCCAAATCTTAGTGAACTATGCTAAGTATCTCAAGAGCTAATGGAACTTCATTTTTTGCTGTACATCTTTTATTTAATTTATCAGTATGTTTTTTAATCGTGTGTATTCAGTTGGGTGGAGCTTCATTCCTTGATGTACACATTTTGTTTAATTTTTTTTCAACGAATTTTAAGTGTTCCTTAACCGAGTTTAGACCTCAATGGTGTTATTCATTTGCTTGGAAATGTTTTACACAATATTTTCTCTCGAAACTATTGAGAAAATGAATTACCATTTGTTTTAAGTTTCCTAATTAGTATAATGACAGAAACTGATAAAATATAAAAAATTTTCATATTAATAATTACATTAATATAACAAACAATAGGTAGAATGCATAGCTAAAGAAATTGATATTTTGTGTGGCTCTTCAATCAAATTTTATTTCGAGATTACTTCAAAATGCTGGATACGTTTTCAAAATTCTTTAATAATAAGTATTTATGCAAATTCACTAAAAATGTGTACATTCAATAATGTTGAATATATTTTGGGGGATATATATTAAAAATAGGATTCAATGAACTTTTAGGCATTTCGAGAATATTTATGGACAAAGTTATTTGTTATAATCATGAAACCCTCTGTTTGAAGACAGCCGATTTTAATCAGCCAATAACATATATGTTAATATATGTTATTGGCTGATTAAAATTAAGACGACAGCCTATAACATATAAGTTAGGAATCAGAAGGTTTAGAGAATTTTCAGACTGTTATTGCTATAATGTAAATAAATTTTCGTCACAGGAAAATAATTTAATACAAAAAAGAATAAAAATATTTTTTAATTCTATAGCAAATGAAATATTGCAACAAAAATGTTTCTGATTTTCCTTTCACAATGAACGTCATATTTTCTGACTCATTTACTGTCCAAATCCCTTTTGGTGTTTAAAGCAGTAAAAAGTTTTGATTTCATTTATACTTGACAAACTGGATTATTAAGAGCTAATTTTAATCTGTTAAGAATGAGTTAAGTTTTAAGAAGTAAATGAGTGGATATTTCCCCCCTTTTTTACTTGATGTTTTTAAAAAGCATCTTTATTAATATACTGAAATATGAAGTAAACCATGATCTAAAAATTTTAAAAGAAAAAAAACTTATCTCTGTTTGGGACATGTACATTCTGAATTTCTTACATTTGTTCATGTTTTTTCTGAAAAATATTTTCCAAAAAGAATTATTTATTTACAAAATATCAATTTACAAGAGGTAAAAAAAAACATCATTTTACGTGTTTACGAGTTATAGGTATATTCTTCGATATATTGAAGTAAACGTACCACGTTTTCTTCATACTGTTATTTTACATTTTTATTAATGCTCCTTTTCATAAAAATAAGCATTATAAAAGGTAAATTAGGCCAAATAGAGCAAATCATAGAATCTATATAAACTTGTACAAATCACAATGGATTTCTGCTTATGGTGGGTACAATATGAATTTCTCCTTACTTGTTACTGTTTTTCGCAAAAGAATTCACGAAAAATAATTTTATAATAATATCAAATATCAACATTCAAGAGGTAACAAAAACATCATTCTACGTGTTTACGAGTCAGAGATACATACATTGATAGATTGGAGAAAACGTATCACATATACGTTATCTCTTACATTATATTCAAACTAACCAAAAAATTCAAAACTTATAATTAAAATTAAATAAAAGTAGACTTTAAATTAAAACAATTATATAATATGACGCAAAAAATACAAATTCTTGGTTTTTAAACCATTTTACATTATATTTAATAATATTTTTTTTAATTATATAAAAATGAAGTTATCAAGAGAAGAAGAACAATATTGTGTTAAAACATTCTGAAGAACTAAGAAAGAAAATTTATATTTGATTGATAGCGCGATAATATCAGGAGTAATTTGCGGAAATTCAAACACAAATTTTAGTTATTATGATATCCCATATAATAATCTTGCTATCTAATGTAATAATTCAAAGATGATAGCCCAGAGTTCTTAAGTATAACATGAGCTAGATTTAAAAATAAATAAGCTATTTATAACTCCAGCTTTTTTGATAATTCATCATAAAATACTGTGCTTATCATAGAAAAATTATAAAAAATTATATAAAGATTTTAACTGCATACTTTAATGTACATTAAATGTAAAGTATTCGTGTAATTATTAAAAGAGCTGCAAATTTTATGCGTTTTGTCTTTATTATGATTTATTTGATTTTCAACTTAGAGCTATTTTAGAACGTTTGACGATATAATAGTAATTAGAATAATTATACATGGATTCAATGTTTCAAATACGTAACAAATTCAACCTTATAATTGGTATTAGTAAAGCTTTATCAATTTGCATAACGTTATTATAGTTATATTATATTTATAAGAACTTTTTAAACTACCCAAATTTTATAAATATTTCACATTATACTAACTGAAAATCAACTTTTAAATACACATAGTATAAATATTTTACTGAACTTTTCAAAAATTTTTAGATGCAAGTTAAGGTACCTTTGAAAAGAAATTAAAATGTGTATTTTAAGAGTTTTGGGAAAACAAGTAATTTAAAATTATTTTAATTAAATTTTTGAAATTACTTTAGATGAAAAATTAAATATTTTTTTGCATTAAAATCATATTTAAATGTGTATATTTATTAAAATAGAAGGCATCACTAACGTTTAGTCTTCAGAAAATATTTAAATGATCATTAAACTCTTTTAAAACTAAGGAATTTTCAGTTATAGAAACTTTTGAGAAGCAACATAATCATTAAATAAATTCTAGCATAATCAATAATCTCAATAATAAACACTATCAAACTTTAAGAATTAGAATCCTACATTTTATTGCTTTATGTTTTAAAGTAAGATTTCATAAAGATAAATTTATATGGGAATTCTCGAACTAATTTTCTACATTTCAGTCAGTTTATAAATTTTAAATCATAATCTAACTTTCAAATATAATGAGCACGGTATTACTATTTATATTTTAGCATGCTGAAGAGGAATTACTTGCAAGCATTGCAATCAGAAACGTAATTATTTTGAGATTAAGATTGGGGAGACCTCTCCCATCACAATTTCATCGTCCTTTTTGTTTGATCATTATAAGTAAGTTCTCGAAAAATAATTTTCTCAAATATGAAATTAGCTAATGATTTTATTTTGAATTTATGATATAAAATAAAAGATTATGAAAGAAAGTAAAGAAATATGCAGTAAATAAAGAAAATGAACAGTAAATCTTCAAAGATATTTATTTTATTTATCAGTTTAGTATTATTTTTAAGTATTCTCTCCTAGAGCAAAACAAATTTAGGAAACTTTTAATGTTCATTAGAAATATGTTCACATAAATACATTCATGTGAATTATATAAATATTTAATTTCAAATACAAAGTTAAAAATGATATAAAATATTTGTCGATAAATATTTTGTCAATGAAAACAAAATATCAAACTAATTAAACATAAAATATTTCTTATCAATTCTATTATTATTTATTTGAGGGAAATATATGATCCATAACCCAAAACAATATTTTCCAATTACCTTTACATATATTACTCATATTTGTGGCAACCGATTCACAAAAATATTTGGCTAAGTATTTATGATTAAATAATTGTTTTCATCTATAAGACAATATATAATTTTCCTTTATCTTCCTATAATATTGTACCTGACAGACGCATATAATTTTGTTTATCAATCAAAGGTTAAAGATTAGAAAATATATGTTTCTGTAATTAAAGGCTTTTTAAAAATTAAAAAAGGGTATATCACAATGATATTTTCTTTTAAAAAGATATAATTACAAAAAATATAGTTTTTGAATTCATAAATAAATTTTCTAATAGAAAAAGAAAACACTGATCAAAACTTGAGTAATGAAATGGGAAATTATTCAGTATAAAATATTTATCCACGAAAGGGATAATTGTAGGTACTTATAGGCTTGATTGATTTCACTATAAAATTTATAGTTCAAAAAATTGGTTCTATTATTTATCAAGCATAGAATCATATTATTCATAATTTATTTTGTTTCTATCATATTTTCCCCTCCGAAAAGCATTAAAGTAATAGGCAATTTTCTATGTTTTTATTACTTCAAATTTGCAGTTATAAAGTATCAGTATTCTTACGCATTATAAGGCAGAGAGAAACAAAATTACATTGTTATAAAATGTTATAAATTCTTATATAAATGTCTTAGTTCAGCCGTGAAACTTCAGAGCGGAAGGTCTCTGGTTCGATCCCAGCCACTGTTGAATAATGGGAGTTAGATGTTATGTTTCTGCCTTCGGCAAGCAAGTCTGTCAAAGTGGGTGCTGGGAGCATTCTAGATTTTCTGTCTCATGGTACTAATAAATACAATCCATATCTAATAAAAGACCTACCAAAAAGCATTTACAAAGTGCACGTTAGCTTACAAATGCATTAGACCGTTAGGCAGTATACTACGTGGTCTCAAAATGCTTATGATTAGTATATAACAGTTAGGAATATTATGATTCTTTTCCAATAATTTGCATTTATTTTTCATAAGTTCCCATTTTATTTATAAACATTTACTATCATTTTCTGATTCGGAAATCTTCATTCTTGAATATTGAATCAAACACTTGCAAATGAATATGTTGTTTGTATATACATTTTATCTTTACATCTTAAACTTGATTTACCATACAATTTTAAAACATTACAAAGTCAATTTTTTTTTTAAATTTCCAATAAAATGGAGATTATCTCATTAATGCTATAACATTTACTCCTGTTTCCAAATTGGTAAATTGATAATAATGAATCTTTTCATTGGTAATCTGAATATCCGGTTAAAAATCATTATAGCTATTAGCTATGAGGAGTTGTAGAGAAGCCCATATGTGTAGAACAATAGAGTTTCATTAATTAAAAATTACAATATCTTAAAACACATTGAACAATGACGCATTCTTAATGATAACTACATTCTGAATTCGCATGATATTGATAATGATTTGTTTCGTAAATAAAATACATGTACCATATTAAATAAATTGAAACCATCATTAATACAAAGATTTAATAGGTGTAATGCAGTAAAAATGCAAATGCATATATCTAATAATGTAAATTGTAAACTGTGGAAAGAAATAATCTTTTATCTCATTCTTTAATGAGAGTTGTGATACATGTAATTTTTCATCTTTATAATTTTAATTAATTAAAAATAAATTTAATTTTTGAATTTATTATTCGCTTAAATTTTGCACAAATTTGATATTTGCTACAATGAAATAACGGTAAAATTAGATTTCAATTTTAAACGGTCACTTTTGAATAATATTAAAGTTATAAATGTAAAATTTCAAATAAAAAAGTATTTTTACATCCTCTGTTTTATCACTCGTTCCCTAAAAATAATTCTCAATTTTAAAACCTCTAAAATTTCCTAATATTACTTGTAATCTAAAACATACCATTACGCATTTCCCATAAGAGCAGAATATATGATGATACTTTGGTTCAGCTTTTTCTAAAGGAAATAACTGCAGCTGAATTTTATAGATAACAATTCGTTCAGCTGTAACTCGAATATCTGCAATGAAAATTTGCATTGCAGATGACAGTTCACAAAAAAAGGTAGCTTGAATAAAAACTAGAAATATTCCAAAATGGAAATGTTTACAACCACTTTAAGCTCTTCAAAATCGGTTACATGGAAAAGTTATAAAGTGCGTGGCCAACTTTATGTAAATTGTTGAATGAACTCCATTTTTATGTTGGCATCAATACACATGCACAGAATATAATGGGCAAAGAAATAAGTATAAACCAATCAAAATTTTAATGCCCGTTTATAAATATATTTAACTTATTTACTATTTGGTATAAATCTTCCTCTGGCATTTTAACCATTTATGATGCAGTGAAATATAAACATAATTCTTTTTTCCAAAATCCATTTCTTGAATAAAAGTTACAGACATAAAAAAATAGGAACTTTAATTTCATAATTTCACTCCAATATTTTCATGTTTATCAAAATGAAATTAATTATCGTCAGAAAAGGAAGTACACAATAATAATTATTAATATTTTTATTTATTTATCTATTTAACAATAAGAAAAAACAGGAATAATAGTCTAGATTTGCATACTTCACAGAGTTTATTTTTACAAGGTAACCAACACAGTTCTTGCCTTTTTTTGAGACTCAAAAGAATATAATCAAAAAAAGTGTAGCCCATTGTTAGTAATCAAAGCAATTACTATTGGCATCTAGCACCTTCTACCATAGTGTTTCTAGTTATATAATCCCATTGAGGTAAATTTCAGGGATTTTAGATGCAGATGTCCGTGAGTGCTTGGCGGAATTCTGCTTCATTGGTGAAGGATTTTCAACGATCATGATAGTCCAGGGAATGGAAGAGATGATATTCTTATGGTGATAAGTCAGGTAAATAAGTAAAATGACGCAAAGTTTTCTAACTAAATTGTTGTATGGTATTCCCGGCCACACGGGCGACATGCAGTCTCACAGATCGGCCAAGAATTGTATACTCTTGTGATGAACCAGTGCTGGTTCCTTCTTTGCAATGTCTGTTGCACTTGAATCAATAGCTGCGAGTACAGGTCCACAGTGACCGTATGGGCCTATAGTAGCAGCTCATAGTGAACCACTTGACGACTAGTTTACCAGATACCAGCTTCTTTACAGAGAGAGAAATTTTCCAACCTGAATTTCTGAAAACAATGTCTTGCCGTACATTTATTCACAGCACTATCCTCAGATAATCCCACTTTGAAGTCGTAAAGCAAATAACTCCTAATGAGCTACTTTGACACTTGAATTTCTTTTCGCTACTGTACGAGTTACGATTGATGAAAGTAAGCGATGGAGCTGCTTTTAAAATCATAGATATTCCTACTTTCGACTGAGAAGTGTTTCAACCACGTTATACACTAATATGCGTATTTATTTTTACTCCCTTCAATGGCAACAAAAAAAGGGCAAAAGCTTTTTTATTTGCTTTATGCTAATAATTCTTAAAATTGAATTTCCACTTCTCCTGTCCATAAAAAAATTGAGTTTCTTATTCATTTATAAATTATTTCAGTTAAATTTTAGTAAATCTGCTAATAAATGTCTAAATGCTATTCTAGTCCTACATATGTATTCACTTGAAATTATATGCAAACTGTTAAACAAATTAGGTAGATACTATGTAATATGACAAACACAAAAAAATGCACAAATTAAAATATAAATAATTATTAAATTCTTACATCGTTCTAAACTCTGTAAAAGAGAGGTAATTTCTTAAATTAACGTTAAAAAATACAAAATGCTTGGCTAATAGGACATCAATAAAAAAAAGTTAATGTTCTTTGTTAATCTCAGTATTGACAGAACACAATTATCCACATGACTCTCGTTTGTCAGAAACTACGCAAAATAAAAATGCTTAAGTATTATGTATTTGTTTATTGATCATTTCCAAGTTGAGATTGTTTGGCAAGAATCTCAATATTAATCCGATCCCATTACGAAAATTAAATTCTCGACTCCTGCGCACATAAATAAAACATACAGATAGAAACATTTAAAATATTTTGTAACTTAATAACCATTGTGAAAAATATTCAAAAAGGAATAATGAAAACAGCATGTCTTATAATTTAAAGTAAAAATTCCGAAAGATATTTTCTGAAACGACGATATAATGGACATTTCCATTGGATTTTAAATTCTTATATATTTATTCTTAGGATAAGACAAGTTATATTGATCTGATTGATATTTCAACAGGAATAGTTTGAAAATCATATATATATATATATATATATATATATATATATATATATATATATATATATATATATATATATATATATATATATATATATATATATATATATATATATATATATATATATAAACAGAATTTAAACATTTATGAACTAAATTTACAACTTTCGTTCATTTCTTCTTTTTTATAACAGTTTAATGGATCTCTTATTTGCTGATAGAAGTTATTAATGTTTGTTATAAATTTTAATGTGTAAGTTTTAAACTATAAATTTTAATATATTCTATAAAAATGAAATAAATTTTAGAAATGTTTTTTTATCCATCGACAGAATGTGTTTTGTTATTGAATGCTATTTAAAAATATTATGATGCATTGTATTTAAATAAATTGAGCACATTATACACCATGACGGTGAACCTTATCAGAAAACTACTGATTGCTATAAGCATTTAATAAACTTTCTCTTGTGAATAGTTTTATAAATAAAATAAACGGTAGCAAAATAAAAAGAACAAAAATTATTTAAAATATATATGCCATAAACAAAATTTTATATTTTTCACAAAACCGATATATTGCGCATACTTTTGTACACATAATATGAAAGGCGGAGAGAAAAATAGTACTTTTCCGATCCCCATTTTTTTCATTTCTCCCAAAAAAAAAATAGCATTTACTTATTATGATTCTGTTATGACGAATATCATTCTAGCACATTTGTATTCATTATTAGTATTTCTATTGCAATAATAAATCATATTAAATTTTCCATACATTAACATCATAAAAATTTTAACAGCATTAAACTTTTTTAGGCATTGTGTGGTGGCTAGGCTGGCATTGTAAGGTGGCTGTTCCACTTTTCCAACTGAACCATAATTTTGCGTAGAGTCCGACTTACTCAGAAAACACATAACATAGGTACCCGCTTAAAGGGTAGGTTTATAGGGTAGGCAATCATTCACAACCAATTCATTCAAAGAATTCAAAGAAAGGACAAACACGGGTTAGATAGAGAAAGTACATCCATGTCCAAACCGGGATTCGAACCCAGGACCTTCCTATTCATAGTCAGGCACACTGACTACTAGACAAGTTGGGTGGTAAAAATTATATTAAAAATTATTTGTAAGAATTTCATATTTTGTTGAATCTTTTAAAATATAATTATGAATACTGCGGATATATATATATATATATATATATATATATATATATATATATATAATAAACACACACACACACACATATATATATATATATATATATATATATTATATATATATATACACATAGATATACACACACATATATATATACATATATAAATATATATATATGTATATATATATATTATAAAATAAAATAGTTTTGTAAATAAATTTATTAATGAAATATAAAAATTAATGTATATTTTTTATTATAACAAAAGTATTCTGTACCATACACATAGATAAAATGTTAAGTTTCAACAAAATGTAGTCCTTCACATCCCTTTACTTGAAAAATGGGATAAAAATTAAAAACAATAAATTTCTTTACAAATATATTACTTTTTTTAAGCGTTTATTTTGAAACATATCATTTTAGCTGCATTAATATTCTATTGCCGTATTTGACAAAAACAATCAGATTCTCTTCAATCCGCCGAAATTCCTGACTAAAAACTGGGAATTATTTTCTAAGAAATCAGCTTATGTATTTTAAAAAGAAAAATTGCTCAGGAATTCAAATTTTATTCATTCATTTTACACAGGCAATTCCTACTAAATTTATTCATTAAATTCAGGAAAATATTTGAAAGTAGCTATCTTCAGTGGATTTGCAATATTATGATGGCTCTAAAATATTCTATTTTACGCTGCGTGAATCGTCTACTAAAATTTAAAAGTTACATTCCAGTGCAGTATAATAAAAATATCAAATAAAAAATAAGATCATCAACTCTGAAATTCCATAAATCATAGTTTTTCAGAGAAAATGTAATTTAATTATCTTTCTTATATTACATTTATAATTTAGAGATTCAGTATATTAAAAATCTTCGAAAATTATAATACTTTTCATCTTTTATTCTTGACTAAATTCATTCTATATGAACTTCCTTTTTTATATATTTTCTTCATTTCCATATTAATTTCCTATCAAACTAATGAAATTGTTACATACTAAATTAATGCATAATAAATATATCTTAAATCTAATTATACAGTAATTGTAAAATAATTTATTCGGTAACACTGATGTTAATTTAAGTTCAAATTAATCAAATTTTTAATTAATCAATTCAATTATCAATTAAAGAATCAACAATTAATGAATTAAATATTATGACAGAAATCAAAGAAATCTTCACTAAATATTCTTAATTTTCTGTTCTAAGGACATCTATACTCAAAATTGAATATAATTTAAATTCCATATTGAGATTCTTCATTAAAAGTATTATTCTCAAATTCTTCACGATTTTGTGAAATGGAAAGTACATAAGTTATTAAAAATGAAAAATTTATAAAAATTTTCATTTTAAATCTTAATATTTTTAAAGGTTAAATTCTTTGATGTCATTTAAATAATTTTGTACTATTATTACAATTTATTTAAATTAGTTGCATTATTTTACCTTATTATTTGTTATAAAAGAACTTTAATATCAAAATAGTATATATATTGACTTAAATCAATCATCTTCAATATTCTTGCATAAAATAAATGCAATAATTGCACAAAGTTTAACTGATTGAATTTATTTTATAATCTAATATATTCTTTTTGTTTTTTATTTAATAAGTACGTAGCGGTCATTTAATAAGAATCAGTTTTCCAAATTTAAATATGAAATAATTTATATATGAAAAAGATGAACAACAGAAACGTAAGAGTTATTGAAACTATAAACATACAGCCAAAATCAATGATGTTATTTAATATTCAGTGTTTATTTTAATTATAGATATTTGCATTATAAATTCTTTGAAAACAATTAAATAAGTTTTAAATAAAAAGATTCTTGTAAATAACAATACTTTTTAAGCTACATAATATAATTTATAATAAAAATATTAAAAAAACAAAAAATTAATTAATTTTGAAATAAACATTTTTTGCAAGTACTTCACAGAAACAATTTCATCATAAAAGAAACTTTGAATCTTTTTAATTTAAAGGATATTTTCAAAGGAAAGGCACAAAAACATTTTTAAAAAATATCTCATTAGTTTCACTGATATGGGTTATGATATTTTTTTTTTATTTCTTGTCAGTTGAAATTAGAAAAACAATTACAATTAACACTATGCTTTGTATATCTTCAGCCCTTTGAAGAACAACTGTAGATTTCTTTTGTGTTAATGAATGAAAAAAATGCAAAGCAATCAAAATGGGGACATTAAAGAAGAATCTAAATAGAAGACATTTACATTTTAGTAAAAAAGAAAAGTGTGTAACTGAAATCTAAAAAAAAACAGAAAAGTAATTTTAAGAGAACTGTTTTAAACAATCACAATTTCCTTCTTCCCATCAAAGGTATTTTGTTGGTTTGCGAACCAGTGTTTGTACACGAGTTTAATTTCAGCGATTACGATAGCGTGAGAATTCGTGGAATTGTTTGTATACACGTCTAACTGAAATTATCTAATTTCAATTTCATGGTTCTATTTTTTAAAAAACATTTCTTAGAAAACATGATTAAAAAAAGAAAATTTGTTCAGTTTAAAAAATTGTTTGAATGAATATAGAAATTGATAATATCCATTTTATTTCTAATTAATAATTGGTAATTTACAATCCGCGTGATAATAAATCCCAATAGCGCAGTAATTTTGTTCTATAACAATAAAGAATTTTGAAAAAATTTATCTAATGAACAAAGGATAGTTAGAAATCAGAATATCTCGTCATTTTATTGCTTTATAAAACAAAATATAGAAGCCACATTTTTCTATAAGCTATTTTGTAATATTTTTGAAAGATACGAAATTCTTGATAACTAATTAATTTTTAGAGTTCTTGGTCAAACTAATTTTGGAGTTGTTGCATGAAAGTGTTTCTGATAATATCGCTTTGCAATATCATTATTGCGATATTAGCTCTAAAAATGTAGTTTAAACATCTTTTCTTTTTCAATTTAAGATCTGAGTTTAATTGGATCACCAAACCCTCTTTCTTTATAACTTTATGATTCTGAAACTTTATTACCATTACACAAATAAATTTTAAAATCGTAATTATAAAGTTTCGATAAGAATATAGGTATCCAATGCAGTTTTATTTTTCTCTGTACCCTTTATCAAATAGAAGAGATATTTAAAAATTGGCTCAATTGACTGAAATATTTTTGTTTAACTCACTAATTTCAAAAATAACAAATTTGAATATTTAGCCCCTAAACTCATTCTAGATGGAAGAGAGCTCACATTTTAATTCAGTATATTTTCATTTGAGCTTGAAATTAATTAATTAATTTCATCATCAGTCAAAATAGCCATCTGAAAGAAATAGAGTCTACACTTTTTCCGGTTACTTTCGTTTCATTATTTGATCATTCTTGTCCAGTAGGATTTTCTTAACATGACATTATTATCTATGACTTTTATTTCTTTTAACTCTAGTATTTTTTAACAAAAGTACAAGTATAACTGGCTCATTATAAATAGCATTTTGTATTAATCTTTGTTAATATTTTTCAAAATATCTCAGTGTTATGCTTTACACATTTCTGAAGGCTCACTTATATAATCTTAATATAGAAAATTTTTCCTCGAATGATTTTTGAAATTCTAGAACTAAGCAGCTTTTATCATTTGTTTTATGTCCCTATAAGGAAAGTTATTTTTATTCAAATCATGTATTTTTTACATATTAAAATTACCTTTGTCAAATTAAGCAGCAAATGCTTAATAGTCTTAATTCCTTTTCAAATAATAAGAATATCTTCGATTTTTTTAACAATTTAAGCTACTTTCAATTCACGTACTAATGTTGATTACAAATGGTTTTTGAATAACTTAACATGTTCTAATTCTATTGGAATCGTACTCATTTAATCGATCTTAATACTTTAAATCTTTTGAATACTACTAGAAAGTATAAAATGAATTTTTAAATTTCGTTCTAATCCTTTGAGATGGGGGAATACCATAATATATCTCATTATATGCTCGTTTCATTTCCTTTTGGATCCTAACCATCTACTGAAAACGTGGTTAATTCTTTGAAATAGTAATAAACACATGCTTTAAATTTTGTGTGAATCTATTAAATGGCTCCTAAATGATACATAATTGCTTCCTTTTCTTTACCATTACAAGCACTGTTTAATGGCATTTTTATAGGTGTGACTGATAATTTCAAAATGAAATAAAAATATCATTTCAGATTATAGAGTTGAGAAAAGACTTTATTTGTATCTACTAACGAAAGAGTAGGGTTGTATGATATAAATATAGAAAGACATTTAAACATATTTGTTTGCTGTTTTACTAATGGAATGAATGTTTACCATTGTGTTTGTTTATCTGGCTTAAAGTGCTTTAAATATAATGTGCATGCAATAATATTTTTTCATTTTTTTTTAATTGTAAACTGTATTTATAATCACAGAAATAGCAATAATCAGAAGCAATCATTTAAAGGATTTCAAATTCTTAAAAGTATCTGCTAAACTCTAACAATAATTGCATATCTCTTAAGCTTAGTTATTTATGCAATGAAACAGTACGCATTTTAACATAAAGCAAATACTATTTTTTCATGTTATGTTGTTAGAAATTCTAAAATTTTGAGTTCCAGCTTTCTACGTCAATAAATCAGGCCAAAGTTCAACTCTCTCAAACTAAATAAAATTTGTCATAGCAATTTTCTTAAAAAAAATGTCACTTAAAATTTTTATTCTCGCTCTATTTCTCATAACAAGTGAAGACTTTTAAAATCATATTTTTTTTCCTTTTAACTGCTCGGGTATTTCAGGAAAATTTCAATAAGTTATTTTTGACAAATCAGTCTTAGGATTCCCTTTTCTCGAAAACACTTTTTTTTTCTTTCAAAAGAAGTTCCTAATCCCTAAAGTTTAAGGAATAAAGGCACAGTCGAGACATTTTGAAAGTTGTTTTTCTCTTTTTTTTTTTATTTTTTGACGTTTTAAAAATATACACTCTAAGAAGAGAAGGAACGAGAACAGAATTGCTACGGTTTATTCTCCTCCAATTTCTTTCTGTTTTGTTATTTTTTCCTGAAAAATAAATGTTGTCAGTTTTTCTGCACATCTATTTTTCCCTTTTTCTTTCTCCATTCCCTTTTGTTTCCGTTTTTTTTTTATTTTTCTTATTTTTATTATTTTACATTGCAACTCCCAACGGTAACTTGGAATATTCCGTTCGTAAAGAAAGCAATGTAGTTTACAGAAATTTTTTTCCCTGCTTATTTCATACTTGGGGTATTTTCCACCGACAACAAATTTTTGTCGTTTAGTTTTGGCTTCTATTGCTTCCAAGAAAATTTCCTTAAGTATCATTTAAAGTTTTTTTACTTTTCTACCATCATTTTCCGACAATTTTTACTTGAATTTAATGCATATTTTTTCGTTTTAGGATATGTATTTTTATAAAGGTATTACGTATTTTTAATATCGAGGGAAATTTATCATAATAAAAAGAATTTGTTATAAAGCTTGTTTTTAAGTAGGATCGCATACAAATTTTTGAATTCGAAGAGGGGAAATAATAAGAATACTTTTTTGACAACATGAGTTTTACTCTACTGCTTGTAAAGGAAAGTCTGAAAAAAAAAAGCTTAAACTTTTTGCACATTTTAATATTAAACTTTCTCTTAGATTTCTAGAAAGCAATAATTGGCAAAAACGTCTCAAAATATTTTATTGTTTCAGGGTTCTTATAAATAAGCAAGGTAACACTTGCCTCTATAAAAAGAATAAAACTTATTTGTGTAGTGTTCTATTTATTAAAATGAAAAATTAATTTTAGTTATTTTACAAATATTTTTGAATTGATTTAATGCACTTTCACTTCTTAATTTTAAAAGAATACATTTATTTAGCATGAACTTCTGGTAAAAAATAACTTTTAAGCAATTATTCTAATATTTTATACTGTAATAATGATATTTATTTTTCTCTAATAATTTTTAAAATAAAACCTTCTTACCTAATAGAAAAAATAAATTTATGAGCAATAGCATTTGACCCTACTGTTCTGTTCACATTTACTCCATGTATCTAGCGTTCTGGTCAATATAACTCGATTCAGAAAACTTGAAGTAAATGATTGGTGCCATTTAAGAAATGGCGTAAGCAATTTCAATGTAATTTTAATAGATATATTAACCATAAAAATAACATCCATAAAAATAACAGAAAATACTCGAAATTGAAGCTCTCTTTTATTTAAAGTTGGAACAGTAATACCCTACTTCAGGCTTGCAAATATGATTTTCACAACTTTACAAACCATATTAATTTTGTTGTCATGGCTCGATGGACATACCTTTCACGTTTGACTTACAATGCATTCTCAGCTGGTTCGGATAGTACATTTTTTTCTCTTTATTTGCTTCACTGTTTTTGTTGGGTCCTCACTTCTGTATAGGTGTAGCCTTGTTTTAATATGTAGAAAAAGTGTTGGTTATATCAGTTTTTTATAAAAACAGCCTTTGTTTTTAGTCTATTTGTTTTTGTTCTTTTCACTACGTATTGAAGTCCGTAAGACAAATCCATTGTTCTCAGAAATATCAAGCACTTTGTATAATGGAAAACCAATTTGTTCTTCCTTTACAAGTGAATGTGTCTAAAAGTTGATCAAGAGTATACCCTTCAGTTGAATTATAATCTAAGACCATTGAAGGATTTTTTTTGTCAGGTTTGTTGCAAATTTCGTTGTCATGATGCAAAACGCTCATAAAAATAATATCCTTGTTATTTCATTGGGATATTATTTATAATATTTGTGGCTTCTGTAAAATAATGAACTGTAAGTTTTTTTGATTAGGATTTACTCTGGAAGTTTAAAGTTAAATTAATTACTGGCGCCAAGCATAGCCATTTTCCATTTTAGAACAAGGTGTCTTAAACTATAAGATGTGAAAAAATTGTGATATTGTGCCTCGGGAATACCCATATACGAGGGTTACTCTGAAATTTTTGAGATACACGCAGACGAGAACAAAATAAAAATAATGGTTTAATTTTAAAATACAAAGTAGTTTAACACAGAAGACGATATTTTACTGACTCACTTCAAATTGTTTAGCGTAGAATAAATTTTAAACAGAAGAGAAAATGGAGTTGACATGAGAACATTTTCCCACTACGATTTTAAAACAGGATTAAATCAAGAAGAATGCGTTCAACGGTTTTAATTAGCGTTTGGTGAGGAATCTCTAGCTTGTGCTACTGTATTCAGATGATTTAGAGAATTTAGAAGAGGTCCCAATTTTCTTCAGGATGAAAAACACCGCCGTCGGCAGTAATCTTGGATAACGTGTCTGCATTACGAAAAATGTTGACGGGATGATAATCGCTGTACCTATCAAATTATGCAGAAGGAACTTAACATTGGATCCGCAGCCATACACAAAATCATTCATGAAGAATTACATATGAAAAAAGTAGTTTACCGTTAGGTTCCCTATAATCTAACTGAGCACCAAAAAGAGGAGCATGTCAGAATCAGTAAAGAAACTCTTAAATTGCGAAATGATGGTGGCCACCGCATCATTTCTAAAATTGTAACAAGTGATGAAACATACAAACCGTTTTTTGACGTTCCAACACGTCAAGAACGCAAAATATGGGTCTTTGAAGATGATCCCACGGCGACAATGGTGAAAAAACAACGCGCACTGAAGAAAATGACGTATGCCGTTTTCTTCAGAAGTACATGATTGGTCAAAGCCATTAAGTTGGAAGTAGAGAAGACAGTAACAGCAAACTGGTATACCACTAAATGTCTTCCAGATATTCTACAATAACTGAATAATAGGGGACAAATGCTTCACAAAGACAATGCATCTTCACATACAGCCGGATTAACAGTTGAGTTTCTTAAACAAAAACAAATTAAAGTGATTGAACATCCGCCGTATTCACCTGATCTCGCTATGTGCGACTTTTGGTTATTATTCAATCCAAAAAAGATTTTACGTGGACGTCGTTTTCATTCAGAAGAGACTAATGTGGCTATAAATGCATTTTTTTCATCTATTCCAAGAAATGAATGGCTTGAGTCATTTAATCTGTGAAAAATTCGTCTACAAAAGTGCATTGATGCTGGAGGAGATTACTTTGAACACACCTAAAATTTTGCAAGTATTGCTTAAAAACCTAGTTGTATCTCAAAAATTTCAGAGTGACCCTCGTATATATATATATATATATACATTGTGCTTGTTAATAAAATACCTATATAATACTATATAATAAAGTTATTCTTCAAATTAAACTCAATAACAACAAAATTCAATTTTATTTCTCTCTAAAAAAAATAGTATTAGCAACAATTAAAATAAGAGTTATGCAACATCGAAATATTTTTTCAAATAAACATGAGTCTTCTATCACTCAAAAATAAGTATAGACACAGAGATTTTTATCGTATTATTTAACAATTATTTATGTGCATTTAATATTAATATTTTTAGGTAAATCAGTTACTACCAGTTTTTCAGGATATAACATTCATTTTAATTATAAACTACATGAGCATTTAAAAAAAGAGCATTTTTTATTAAAAATTAAAAATTCACAACTTTATTCTGAACTCTTTTATACCAATTTAATCTTGGAGATTTGAAAATTTAATAGTTAAATCTTAAGAATCAGAATGATGTTTATAAATTATTTTTATTTTTGCTGATCATTAAAATAGTCAAAACTTTTAAACTTTTTTATTTTACTAAAAATTTTTATACATAATTATATTTGTGGATTGTATCAATAAATTAATAACTAATGTAACATAAAATTCTAAGATAAATATGAATGTTTTAGTTATTGAAAAATTTGCTTTTAAGAATTCGTAACACATTCATGAAAAGAAAACAAATTTAACATAATGTATCTCGCAAATTATATATTTCTCATAACTATACTTTATTTTTTTTATACTTATCTCAAACTTAAATTTTTTAACTCTATTAAATTGAGTCAGTAATGGATTTTTAAGTGAGTTATGGGAAATTTAAAAGAAAAATTTTCGCATAATTTATTTAGCACATATCTAGAGATTTTATTAAAAAATGTTTTAAATATTCTCTCTACAGCATATTAGCTAATTTAAAGGAAATCTGAAGCCTTTAGGCCCCTTCGCTTCAAGAAAAAAATTGTCATTATCTTACGCTTTCGTTTAACTTTCATGGAGTAACGGCATACCCTTTTGGGAAAACCGTTGTCGTTCAGAAAAACCTAAGTTAAAGAAATTTTTAAAAAATATCATAAAAAAATGACGAGTTTTTTATTTATTCATTTCATTTTTTGCTCTAATTTTAATTAAAGTGCTGTTTAAATGTGATATACATAATAAATTTATTCGCATCATTTTTTTAATACTGGCCTCATATGATGATACTCGGCCTAATTAAGTCTTTTTATTTTTATTCAAAAAATTTAAAATTTTTTAATTACGCATTTTTTTGCTAATTTCGTATTCTCATAAAATGTATTTTATGATTTTTATACAGAATGCTTTAATTAAGGAAACACAATTAGAATAAGATAATTATTTTGTTCATTTTTAAAATATGTTTGAATAATGTATATATTCTTCAAATGTTCTTGGAAATATTTTCATTAAAAATGCATTTCCATTATATATTTAACATAATATTATTTTTCATGCTCATACAGACTAATGCATAAATTAAACTGAAACAATTATGTTCTAATAATTAATAATAATAATAATAAGGATAAATAAATTATTAGTGTAGTTTAAAATAAATGGAAAAAAATATTTCCCTTTATATTTAAAAACAGCATCTTTCACTCAACAAAAAACCAAGGAAAAATTACCTTCGTTTTACATTAATTTTCTTATACATTTAACAAAAATGTTTTCATTTTATTGGAGATTAAAAATATTCTTAAATACTAATTTTTCCGAGATAAACTGCAATTATAACTAAATTAAAATCATCTAGATGAAAGTAAATAATAGCTTTAAAATTTTTCTATTAAGTATTAAAAGAAATTTTTAAATAAATAATGATTTTGTGATTAATATATATCATTAATAAACGCATAATGTATGCTTTTACAATGGCATTAGATTCACTTTTATAGTAATTGATATAAACTGTGTAGCATTTACTAAATAAGCTTTAAATATAGCAGATAATTTCAAATTTTAAATTGTATATATCACATATATATAACTGTTTAGCTTATACTTTTTGTGCAAATCAAATCTTAAAAGTTTTTTAAATATTTTAATGATTCCGATTAAATATTTTTAAATGCAATCTTTTATTGTTAGTAAAAAGCCTTTAATCAGATTAATCAAACTAATCATAATTCCGATGATATTTTGTAACTTTTTTGAACATCATAAACAATTTTTAATCTTTGTAATTATTTTGCATTCTGGAATTTATTTAATCACTCACAAATTTATTCCTTTTCAGAATTCATTTAATTAAAGAAAAAGATAATATAAACTTTTACAACTATCATTAAAAAAAATTCCCGTTTAATTTTTTCGTTTGAGATTTCAAATATAAATAACTCAAAATGTTTTTCAATTGTTAAATAATGGGCTAAAAATAAAGGCTTTAATTAGCAAGGTAAAAAGTGGTACCTAATAAAAACTCTAAATTATGTCAAAGCTTAAATTATTTAAATATTAAAACCGTTCATTAAAATATTCAGTGCTCAACATAATCGAAGATCAAAAGATTAATTTATCGATGAATAAAATGTGAATCGAAATTGTAAACTCCATCAAGTGAAAGAAACAGTTAGATTTAGTATTTTCCGCTAAATAAATTTTGACATCTCTAGGGAAGCAAAGTCATCCTTTTTACATTTTTTATTTCAGAAAGTAGTTCTGCATTTATATTCCAGCCATTTGAATCATCCCTCTTCCAATTAAAATTTTCATCTGTTTAACGATGGAAACTAATGGAAATGGAATTTACATGTTGTAAAAATCTGCTTTCTTTCATTATAAGCAAAACGTAAGAAAGAGTTGAGGTAAGTTAGGTTTTTGCTGTAATTGACATTTCATTTCAAAAAGTAACTTGCAAAATAAATTCAAATGCGCAATTAAATAATTATGAATCAACGATTAGAGGTAGCTTTTAAAAATTTCTTACAAGTTTTAAGTTGTTTTTTGATTATTAATATAATGCAAAAATTTTTATATTTTTTTAAAAATGTCTCTTTATTATAATCAGGAATTAGTCGCACTGAAAAATCAAACAAATAAATTTAAACTGCGAAACCTGTATTTGTAAAATACAAAATGCACTTGTTTTTTAATTTATATAAAAATTAAAGCACCATTTTATGTATAGCTATTTATTGCATCACAATTTTTTTAAAGAAATGTTAATTTTTGTCATTCTAAATCAGATTTTATATTAAAGATATGACATCAAAATTTATGAATCTTAAAATATAATTTAAAAAAAAATATCGCATTTGATAATTTCAAATTCATAATGATACTTTGATGTAATTTTAGTCCTTATTATGATGTTATCAAGTAGTTAAATTTAAAAGTAAATGGTTCTTACTTTATGTGTCTTAAAATTTTTAAACTCTTTATGAAACTGATATTCGCGATTTCGCTTTTTATTAACACATTTGCAATTTAAGTTATCAACATATAAAATATATAAATGCATGAATAATGTATAAATATACAAATGTATGAGAGCTTCCGAGTGTCTCTTGAATTTCAATTGATTTTATTTATTTTTAACTCAAAACTATTTTTATAGAATTTTAATAAAAAATATTTAGTTAATAAAATTTAAAAAGTCGTTTAAAAGGATTTTTGGTATTTCCCAAATTGTTTTTTTAAATGATTTTCACTAATGAAACTTTTAATTTTATATTATTTATTCAAAACTATTATTTCTAACACTCATTAAAAATATAAATTTAATTAGCTTAATTCACTGCTTAATATTTTTCATACTAAATGTTATCTGTAAATCCGTGCCTTTAGATTTTAAACTATAAAGAGTTATTTGCAAACTTTTTGAAAAAAAGAATATACATTTCTTAAAATAAATCATGTAACTAACTTATGATCATGTAACTAATTTTTAGAAATTATTTATATCATACATTAATGAAAGCCAATAATCTCTTTGAATTTCTATTTTTTCTTCTCAAAATTATCATTTTGCTATAAAAATATCATATTTTTAAAAATTGCATTATCGTAGGTGTATTATTATCATGTTAAAATTTTGACACACACTTAAATACTACTTTTTGTGCTTAAACAACATGGAAATAAAGATACGTGCACATGTGTAGCAAAAATAAAAATGTCTTCGAAAATAATAAATTTGAAAATAATAAATAATTTTACTATAAAAATATCAGTTTTTTTAAAATTGCATTATCCTATGTGTATTATTATCACGTTAAAATTTTGTCACACAATTAAATACTACGATTTTGTGTTTAAACAGCATGGAAATAAAGATTCGTGCACATGTGTAGCGAAAATAAAAAAAGTCTTTGAAAATAATAAATTTTCACTATGGATTATAAAAATTAATTCTTATTTTAAGAGAAATGTATTCTTAGTATTTTAGAAATAATGCTACTTTTAGGAATGAAATGTTAATAATTAAGTTTATTACAATTTCAATATTTATTCATATATTTTAATTTATATTACATGTTTCTTTCCTTTTATATTACATTTTCAACCCATAAAAATAAATTAAAAGTATTATTTTTCAATCTTCAACATGAAAATATTTTTTAAATATTGAGAAAAAGTCATGACAAATAAGTGTAATACAAAAGTGATTAAAAATATTATTAAAATGTCTATTTCTTATAAATATTTTAGCGATTCTTCCTTTTCTTTTTGGCAGTTTGATTTTTAAAACAATTATGACATTTTAATTGTGTCTCAGAAAAAAGCAATAATAGTAAAACATTTGCATAAAATAAAAAAGAAATTTTATTTCATTATTTTATTATAAAAAGTATTTAATTATTAAAAATGTTTTTATAAAACTCTGACCAAATATTAACATGTAATTTAATACCAGTTCTTCCTATTCAATTTATTGATTTAAAAAAGTTAACTTTTACATTAAGTATTTTATTATTCATAATTTCCAAAAAATAAAAAAATCTTAAACTTAACAGTTATAACAAATAAGATATTTTCTTTTTTTTAATGTGGAATTTAAATATTGATTTTCAATTAAAATTTGGTTAATATATTACATTTAAAAGCGCAAAAAATTTTCAATTTTATTAAAAGCTGGCTTAGCTTTTTTAAAGCTGAAATCTTATTAAATGGAATTTTCAGTTTTGAACTGTAGATAAATTTATTACAGTCTCTTCAGAGTACTTTGTGCAACGGAATTTTGCTCGTAAACTCCCGGAACGTCGTAAAACTATCAATTTTTAGCAGAACTTATGTTTCCGGTCTGCTTAATGTAGAAATCATTTCCCGAAATTTATTTCCGTTATTCTTTCCCGGATTTCTCCTGCGTCGCTAGATGGCGTAAGCTTCGCCACAATAATGGCCGTCCCTTTACGAAGGAAGCATGAAATTGAAACAACGGAATGCTCCACTAGCGTCGTTGAAATTCCATAACACACCTTCATATTAAATGTAATTCACATTAATTAAATAGTAGTTTTCCCTGTTCCTCGAAAATCGATCCTGGCTGCTTGTTGTTTCTGGTAACTGTAGAGAGCACTAGTACATTTGCATAGACTTTTCAGTCGAAAAATGAAGAATATTTATGCAATTCGGACATTTTCTTACTTGAAAAAATTAGAATTTTTCATCTTTTGCTTGTACGCATCAGTAATAGCAGCCAATCCTGACGCCAAGAGATTGTATGACGATCTTATGAGCAGCTACAACCGACTCATACGTCCCGTCGTAAACAACAGTGACACTCTAACTGTCAAACTAGGACTAAAGCTTTCTCAGCTGATTGATGTGGTAAGTTTTTATATAATAAACTATTCCTATTTGCCTCACATAACTGAGTCATAATTTTAAAAAGTAGAATAAATGAAATGTATTTGACATAATAGTATTTTAACTTCAATTCCCATATTAAGATATTTAAAAATAATAATAAGATACCTTACAATGTTTATTCAAAAAAAAAAATATATAGTAAATTTTTGTAAGTGTGTAAATTTAGCACAACTTTGATGAAATAATTTAGATATTATAGATAGATTAAAATACACAAAAACATTAAAAATTGAAATATTTCATAATGAAATCATGTAAAAGAAATCACTTGAAAAAAAAGTGAAATTATGCACACAATTCAAAATTAATCATCTTGCAATAAATGAAATTTCAAATTTTTTTCCTTATTTAGTCAATTTTAAAATGACGGAAACTAAACTGTAACGTTTAATAAATAAACTGATTCATAAAATGCAAAAATTGCAATTAAGAAAGACTAAGGGCAAAATCAGTACAAAAATCAGAACATAAAATTATTGTTTATAATTAGTAAAATGTGTTTTAAAATTATAAATATTTTAATATTTTCAAGTCAAAATATTAATAAATTATGATTTCTTATATATGATTTTATAATTAATTGTTCACTTACAAATATCCTTAAATCAAGATAGAAAAATGTAATTGCGTTAATTAATCTTTTCAGAAGCAAATCAAGGGGATAAGGTCTTTCAGATTAATTAACTCTGTATAACTAGGTATGTAATAACTTCAGTTTATGTGATCATTAAATCCAGTTTCATTTGAAATCTGTAATCAAGATTGTGATAACTGAATTGATTTACTCTATAAAATGTTTTTGAAAAACTCTCTATAAATTAAAAAAAGTAGTATATTTGCAAAAACTACTTAATAAGGCATAACAGATGTTTCTCATAAAGCTTAATAATTATCTATTCACCTTCCTTAAACTAATTTTGATAATAGAAGTTTCAAGTTTAAGATATTTGCTTCTTCGTAAAAAAAATACATATTATTATTTTTAACATTAATTAACATCAATACTGTTAATTAATATTAACATTACATTGCGTAACATTAATTAATATCAGTTAATATTGTAATGATTTTTAACATTGATTAATATTAATATAATAAAATAATTATTACTATAATTTATTTCATAATTGAATACTTCAATAACTTTAATATCAAAATCAATTTAGCAGTCATTTCTTAAAATTAAAAGAGAAATATAAAATATATTCATGAAATTCTAATTTTATAGATCTGAATTCATAAATAGATTTAATGAAATTTAAAAATTATTAATAAATTCATAAACTTTTATGGCAGTCATAAATTTAAATACTTCTACGATATTTTAAAAACATGAAATTAGCAATTTGATTACGTATAATATAATTATTCTAAATTAAAGTATATGAAATATTGCTCTTTTTAATTTGGTGATTTTAATTTTTTTAAAACAAACTTGGCTAACTTTCAGAAGACTAAAACTTCACTTTTACTCAAAATAATAATTTAATTCTGCAGAAAATTTTTAAATATCTCCCAAAATGAGAAACGAACACTCTTTAAGTTATTTATTACATTGCATTAATTTAATATATATATAATATAATTTAATATATTATATTGCATTAATTTTTAAATGTCCATTTCTTTAAATATTTATTAATTTTTAATAACAATAAAAAAAAACTATGTGGTTTTCATTTAAGAACAAATGATTTAATATTCTCTTGCATTTTTATCATAAAAATAAATTATATGAAATAAAACTTGTCATTATGTACATTTCTTATAAATGTTCTTATATTAATTTATGAAATATTATAGAATCTACTTGAAATAAAAAAAACCAGGAAATAATTACTAAAAAATATAAAACAACTAATTGAAATTTTATTGATGATTACTGTAATTGAAATGAAAAAATAACAATTATTAATAAATTAAAAATTAATAAATTAAATTTATTGCATAAAATGATTTTGTCAACACATTTTTATGATGGAGCTTTCATATATCTTAAGCACTTCAGAAGCATGCAATAAATTCTTAAAAAAAGTTCACTTTGTTAAAATATAGATAAAGTTACATGGAAGTGGAACTTTTATAAAATGTTAATATTATAAAAAAAAATCTTTTGTATGACTAATCATAAACCATTTTAAAAACAAGGATTGATTTTAAAGTATTTTGTCAAATTCTAATATTATACAATTTCTGCATTTTAAAACAACATAATTTGTATCATTTAAAAAATTTTACATTTTTTTAAAATATTTACATTAAAATTATAATGTTGAAATTAAAAATAAATCAAGATGATATAATTTATGGAATATTAATCATATTTATAAATTAATTACATAAATCACTAAATTTTGTATAACTTATTATAATAAATATTCGTAAATAATTCATATATAATACTGAATGTTAAAATTTTTCAACATTATTACCTAAGGAAAAACCTTATTTGAGACTATTTATGTTCTTATAAACATGCAATTAATTATGAAAGGAATACAGTTTTTTACTATGAAAACTTTCAAATCATAGGTAAAAAATAGCTAAAAAAGCTATTTTTTTACCTACAAAAATTTTTTTGCTATGATTATTTACCAATAATTAATTTGTTTTACATATGTTAAAATTTCAAATATATTATTTAATTGTATATTATATACTTGCATTTGTAATTAAAACTTTTTTACCTTCTTCAAATCAAGTAGCATAAAATCGATCTCTCAAGATTACCAAAATTTTTCACTCAAATATTTTTTAATAATTAAAACCTTAAAGTTAAACTCATGTATTAAATACTTTTTTTAATAATTATTTAATAAAAGAATGTTTAGAAGCCTTACAGATACATATTATTTATAATGGAAATACAATTTTGTATTTTAAACTTTAAGTTTTAATATAGTTGAAGAGGATTTTTGAAATTTAATTTATACCATCTATTTAAACATTTTAATTGTATCCAATTAATATATAAAATATGTAAGCACAATTCCCCCTTTAAAATTGTTTCAATTTATCAGAACTCATATATTTAAAAAAATTATTTCTAGTCCTTAAAATAATTAATAAATTGTAATTTATTCAGCATATCAATGTTAAATAATAATTACGCATTCATTGTAAACAAAGCATAATTATCACTTTCAACTAAATCTGCAATTCGCTTAATTATCACTTCAAATTTGTCATTTTTTAAATATTTACGCAGGAACCTATTTATATATAATTGGCATTGAATCTTTATGTAAAAATGTATCAATTATATCGAATTAATGTACCACAAATACAATTTTTTATATGAAATTAGATAATTGCAATTCGTTATGATAATTTGATATTTTTTTAAGAAATTAAAGACTTATAAATTCTTCAATAAGTGAAATTTATAAATTCAACAAAAAACTGCTTATTAAATTTCTGATACATTTTATTTTGAATATAGCAATAAATCAAGAAACTATAAAAGATGTTAATTGATTTTATTTTGAATTTCTATTATTAATTTTATTCGCAGTTAGGTTACGTGGCGTGATATTTTAAAAGGATAAATGCATGATTTGATTTCTAAGCCTCTATATTTTGTTTACTCCTTTATGACATTAAGTAGCTTCGATGTGATGAAACTAATTTAAAAGAGTGATATCATTGATAAAAACGATCCATTTCATCAAATCAACATCTTAGTCGCATTACGTCCTAGTCATGTGACAATAGTGGGCGTTTCCCAATGATGTATTGCTTCATTTACTTATTGACATCCACTCCAACCCAACTGGATCTTAATACTTGGCCAGAAGAAAAAAAGACCAGTCGAGTAAAGACATTAGCCCTCAATATTTGCATATCGAATTACAATATTATTGACTGTCTGCATGTGACATTTTGTAAGTTATATACACTTCTTGTTTGCCTGATACGGATGTGTTTTCTCCTTAAGTATAAAAACAGATTTTTGATGGAGTAATTAACTTATTTTGCGTATATAATGCTGAGAGTCCCAAATTAAATATCTATAATACTATAATTAGTTAAAAGCTTAATTGAAAGAGTTTTATAAAAGCTCATTCATTTGTTCCTCCTGTATTAAAATAAGGTTGCATTATATCGAAAGTATTTTAATATAGTATTGCAAAACATATATATATATATATATATATATATAAAATATAATCATTTGCAAAATATATAATATATATATATATATATATATATAAAATATAATCATTTGCAAAATATGAGTTAAGGCATAATAAATAAAGAAAATTTAAAACATTAATTTTCTTTAGTTCAATAGAAATTAGAAACACATAACAACCAATAAATATTTACTCATATAAATTATATATAATTATATTTTTACCATTCTTTCCCATAATTTGAAGCAACAACTATAAACTTTTTGACAATGTTTAGAAAACATTGAAAGATAATGAATTACGGAAACTAAAATCCTATTAACAACCTTGAAACTAAATGTTGTTAATAGGATTTTTGTTTCCATAAATTAAGAATGATCTTATTATCACATTTTAATCAATATTAGTCGTAAAAGGAAATAACAATAACTTAATATCGAATATAATAATATATTATTGTTTTTCCATTTTTTCACGTATTAAATGTTACATAAATATCTGCAAAACCTTTATGCAACAAATGAAAAAATTTACAAAATAAAACTTCCAAAAAACTTATTATTTTTAATTCGAAACTATTATTAGCTATGTATCACAAAATTAGCTTAATTGGTGGACATATAGTATTTAAATATTCTTTTATATTTAAACATTCATTTTCATGGAAAACTCATTATTAATTAAATTTCTTTTGAAATTTAAAAATTCACAAGAAAAATTAATTATGAATGTTTTAAAATTGCTTATATAAAATATGATCACATGATTGTACAAGAGTTAAAATTTATCAATAATATTAAAATATATCTTTTAAAATTTCATTTTAATTTTATTCCTTCGAATAATGTAAATAATCACTCAGATATAATTATTCTGTGTTTATAGTATTTACATTTTTTAATTTTATTTAATTTAATATATTTATATCTTAATTTTTTAGTAAATTAGTAAAAATAACAGTGATATAAGTTAATATATATATATATATATATATATATATATATATATATATATATATATATATATATATATATATATATATATATATATATATATATATATATATATATATATATATATATATATATATATATATATATATATATATATATATATATATATATATATATATATATATATATATATATATATATATAATATTTTAACTTTTATAAAATATACATAAAATTTATTGTATTTTATCAAGGATAAATTTTAAGGGATCTTTGAGCTGTATAATATAGCGTAATTAAATTGAAAAACGAAACAATTATTAATTTCTTTCACAGAATTTTTGCAAACTGATTTGTTTTAAATAACATGAAAGAATCCACTTCAAAAATGGAATATCGGTAACTTTATTGAAAACTTTTTTTGTTACGAAAATTTATATCTTAAATATTCTAAGTACTAAACCTTTTTATAGTCTCTTTCTTCTTGTGAACATTAAGAAAACATTATCGGATATTTATGTGCATTAGAATTGGGTTTAAACTTCGAGATGCATCAATTTCATTTGCATTTCTATTATTTTCGCCTTATCTAATTTCGTCTTAAAAATAATCTTTTGATAAATGCTTATCGCAACAGAAAATTCGAGTATTTTATTGAGAAATATAAACAAATTCACCTCAAATAGCAAGTATAATCTAGTTTCAGGCTGCATTTATTCAAATGTATGATAATGCTTTTCAAACAGGATTTTAGCAATCGTATTAAAGAAATTTGTTTTTTTTGCTGATTTCCACATTAAACTTTTTGGATTGTTCTTCTTTTAATGAAAAATTTTAAAACGCATCATATAACAATAAAGAATATAATTTCATGTAAACTATTTAATCCTTATATATTAATTGAGATTAAGTCTGTAAAAAATTAAGAGAATTTATAGGTGATTATTAATTAAATAACCGCAACTAATTTCAGTTTTGTGTAGTTAATTAGAGGAGGATCTTCTACACTTAGTTATACTGGGATTATTAACATCCAATGAAAGTTACCTTTATAGGTGATTATTAATTAAATAACCGCAACTGATTTCAGTTTTGTGTAGTTAATTAGAGGAGGATCTTCTACACCTAGTTATACTGGGATTATTAACATTCAATGAAAGTTACCTTAATAAATAATAGAATTACAGAAATTCAAATTCTAAGCTACAGTTTATATATAGTTGAATAAACGCTTGCTTAATAGCATGTTATAATTTACTTTTACTAATTTTCTATGTGATATCATTGAGTGTTATGAAGAAATTCATTGAAATTGCCTTGTAGCATAAAACAAGAAATATTGCATTATAATGTTAAATAAATTTTATTATTTGAACTCGATTTATTTATTATGTTACAGTTACAGTTTCATTTTATTATTATAAAGGTAGAAAAGATTATAATAATTTCGATTTATAATAATTTATTCTTTGAATTTCAGTATAAAGCATACAAATTAGATTTAATTCGAATTAAAATTAAGAGAATTTTTATCACTATCTAGTTAGACGTTAGATTATTTTTACATTCTTTATATGTATATCATTTGATGTATTATGTCAAAAAATATTAATGATGATGAAAGATATTATTTTATTTGTAAATGGTAGATTACATATGAATTCATTTGTAAAAAAAGTTATTTTTTCATTTCATATACATCACTTAATGATTGAAAATATCAATAAATATGAAAAAGTAATTCAAAAATGGTTAAAAATAAGAATGAAAATGATGAACAGGATATGAAAAATTGTTCCTTAAAATTTTTAGTTGCAGCTTTCTTTACATTTTAATGGGGTACATGTCATCTCAAACTATCTATTCTAGCTTTATGTTTTCCAATTTTATAATGGTTGAAAGAACAATCGCTGACTTTAACATTTCTTGTTAAATGTTGGCATTAAGATACATTTACTAAGTAATAACTAAATAATTTTCAGGCATTTGGATCCATAAAATTTCATCAGTATCCCAAAGTAAAGTAAAATTTTAGCAAACTTAACTAATCTAAATAAACACATAGTGATATTCAATAATCATCATATTCAATATTAAAAGTTTTTAAATAATTCTTAATTTAAAAACTTTATTTATAAGAAATACTTTAAAAACATAAGTTATTCAAAATTTAACACAAGTTATGTAATAAATTTATAAAATAGTCCCTTACATATTTGCATCAACCTTTTTCTTTTAATATCATTATAAGGAGTAATCATAAAATTTAACAGTTATTTGTTAATTATGACAATATAGTAAATGTTCAATAACAACCAAAATAATGAGAATTGAAATAATAATCATAATGTATACTAAATAGAAAATAATGTTTAGTTATCATCACAATAGTTGAAATTAATGTAAATTATTTATTTAAAATTAATGTAAATTATTTAATATTTTATTGAGAATAAGTTCCTTGAATATAATTCAAAGCGTGTTACTTGATATTTTTAGTTGTTTTTAAGAACAGAAATTTAATCTGATAGTAGCAATTTAAACTATTCAAAATTATTTAGTTATATAATTTTTTTATCTTTAGCATTATTAGACATTTTGCTTTAGATAATTTATCTTTTCACTAATTCTATGATTATAATGCTAAAGTCAGATTTTAATCTTTATTTACACGATTCAAACACCTGATTTTCGAAAGTCGTAAATAAGCTTAATTAATCAAAATTCACTCAATGAAATTATTGACAACATTCAACAGATTAATTACATTTTCCTGCAATCAGTATGTAGCAGTACTTATTAGAAATATACAAAACAACAATAAAAAATCATTTCAAAATAAATAATTATTTTTAGAATAAATTTCTGAGAGAAAAATAGGGCACAATTTGAACAAGAGGCGAGAAAGTTATAGCTTTATTACTTATATCATTTTAGATTCTAGCAGAAGGTAATAACATATTTTAATACATTTAACAAACCAATTATTTCTGTAAAATAATTTTCTCAATAAGTAAAGTGACGCATCAAACCAAATTCATATTTAATAAATAAGGAAGAAAATGTGCCTGAAATTTACAATATAAAGAAATATCTATATGGATATATTAATAGAAAAGCATAGAAATATGTAAAAAAAAAACATGAAATAAAATATCGTTGAATTGATGGAATTTATTTCGAAAGATTATTTTAGCAACGAACTGTTTTCTTTTCATATTAAAAATAAGCATTCATTTGTATTAATTTATTTCAGATTTCAAAAATAATAATATAATAATTTCTGACGTCCCCTATAGTAATAATTTTTTCCGAGGCACATTTTTGTTTTACAGATAATGGGATGTTTCTTGTTGGAATCTCAGTTAACAAACAATGAGAAGATTTGTACTAGGCAATTCTTTATGGTTCTATGCGCATTTTTTCCATCCGGTTCACTGGTGATGAAATAAGTAAATGAAGCCTCATACGAAGAAGTTATCTCATCATATTATCATCTCATACAAAAATAAGAAAGCGAAAAAACTGTATTTCTTTCCTCCTAATCGGGACGTCTTACATATAAATTCTGAGCAAACATAGTTAGCAAAAGGGAAAAAGGATTCCTTTTTTTAGTGGAATGCCTGATTGGAGCCCGTTGCTTAGCAACCAGAGGCATGCTGGTACTTTTGTGCCATCTGACGCTAGATAGTTTTTCTCTTAGTTCTATTTTTTTCCTTCGCTGCTTTTCTTTCATCTAACGATCCTTCAAAAATCTTGAAGTTTTTGTTACGTTATCGATAAAAGGAATATCGACGTCTCTGCACTATCGATATCTAAAGTATCTCTCTCTTTCGGATATTGGAAAGTGCAAGTCATTGAACATCTTGCAAGATTTCCCATCTTCTTACGATTGAGGATATGAAATGGGATAAAAAGACTTATTCTATGTATTCACTTTTTCAGAAGCAAGAATATCGAAAATATTAAATATTTTAAAATTAGAATCACTTCTACGTATTTAAATACAAAATATCTTAAATTAAAATCTTTTTGTTTTATTTTTATGACTTCTACTTTTCTTATTTTTTTGTATTGGCAAAACTTTTTTTCTTACCTAAACAAAGTATAAATGTCCTTTCACTTTCTAACAGTGATTTCTTAAAGGAAATTTCTTTAGTTAATTCTAAGCAAAAAAATGCATTGCCTTTCAATAATTTTAATACAAATTGAATCATAAAATATAAATAAATTTAGATCAAGTTTCTATTAAAACAATGATTCAAAACTTAGCTTTTGAGATTTAGTATTTTAATAATTACATATGATAAAATACATTGCAGTAATCTTACTTAAGATTTAAGTAAGAAGAGCTTTGTCGCTTTATTTAGCAAAATAGTACATCTATTAATGTTAATAGAATTTACCATAAAGTTTTGGGGCAGCTTACTTCATTTATTTCTCCCGCGTAATTTTATATAATATATATGCTATATTAATGTACCGTTATTGATACATCTTAAAAAGTTGTGAAGATTAATCATTACTCATTATTTAACATGTCTTTCATGTCTTCTCTCTGAATCAGTGTAATTCGTTTAAATGAAAGCTTTCTCGGTTTTTTATTGTCATTTCAAATTAATGTGTTAAATTGATTTACATATTGAATTGAACATTATCGCATACGTAGGCTTTTTAAAATAATTCTCATCAACATAATAAAATTTTAAATTATTTTATAAATATTATGAAATCCCTAATACACTAGTTTAGAATAAAAATTAATAAAACCACTCTTTAAAAAATACATATATCTTTAAAGATCTATTTTCTGAAATTTCAAAAAAAATATATATATAGTATTAAAAATAGCAACTCAAATAAATATGGGATACATATTTAAAGTTCAAAATAAATGTATCCAGTATTTTAAAAGTACAAAGAAATTATTAATCATTTTCTTAGAATATATCATAATTTTCTCATAATAAGGAAATAGATACTTGAATAAAAAATATTAAAAATTTTTTAGAATCTTTAAAACTTTTTATTAAATTGTTGGGAATTATTTTATCTCGCATATTTAATCTATGTAACAGTTTTAGAATAAAAAGTATTAATTAGAATAAGCAATTAATATTTATTTACTATTAAGTTTAATTAGAATCACCATTAATATGAATCGGTGTTTCACAGTTATTTTACAATAAAAAATACCTTAGTATAGAAATATTTTAACTTTATTTTTTAAATATTCTATTTTCCATAAAGTTTATATTTAAATATTGCTTTTTTCTATCAGTAATAAAATTTATTCCTGTAAATAATTGCAATACTCATATGATTATTTTTTAACTAGTAAAATAGATTCCTCATTTCAGTAAATTGAAAACTATTAATAACCTGTAAATAATTGCAATACTCATATGATTATTTTTTAACTAGTAAAATAGATTCCTCATTTCAGTAAATTGAAAACTATTAATAATAATTTAAATTATTCTTGTATAAAGATACTAAAACGTCAAATTATTTATATTTTAAATAAATTTTCATTTTATATTTCATCTTTGTCTTAATCTATTCAGTAATAAATTTTCAAGAGTATATTACATATTTCTGGAAAGAAGATTTTTTTTCTTTTATTGAATTATGTTTTTAAAGTCTACATTATTGAAACAATTTTATCAACAAGTGAATTTGTTTTTGTTTTAATTTTGTTCCTCTCATCGAAACTATTCTAAAGTTTCGAGAGATTTTGAGAATTTCTCCCACTTTATGTTCAATTGATTGGAAATAAGATTCATTTTGTTTTCCATAAAAGTACTTTTACAAAGTATGTATTCAACATTTGAAATCCTGGTGGAAATTGTAAGCAATTAAGTTAAAGAATTTCCAACTGTAAGCAAAGATCAAATGTTTACCTCATTTTCTCCATTTAATTTACTAATTATATTTTACAGTAATCAAATTTGTTTAGCAGAATTAATTTTACTAAAAATTTCGAAGAAAATTTTCTAGACATAATTTTATGTTTTCTTTAAATATAATTTAAAATAACATATTTACATGCACTTTAAAATATTACAGCTTTATTAGCTACAGGAAACTTTGCTTTTATAGAATAGGTAATTTTTATATGCGATTATTTTGATAGTGGTAAATTATTCTATTTTAAGATTTTTTTAAAATAATAATACTACTTTTCGACGTGAAACTTTAATTATTCAATAAAAGTTACGAATATGAAAGTTGAGTACAAAATACACGGTATGGGAATCTCTCAGGAAATATTAAATAAAATAAAACTAATAACTGTATTTGAGCATTAATTTAAAATATTCCTATACTAAACTATTGTAAATCCTTGGTTTTATTTATATGCAATATTTTTATTGCCTTAGATATTGAGAGACCCTATTTTTTCAAAAGCTACTGAGCTTTTTAATAAAAGTTCACTATTTCTATCTTATTTTTGACCAACTTCATGTTCAACAACATGTTTGCCTCCATTCCAATCTTTATTTAACTAAGTATTTCAGCTAAATGTGCATAAAACTTCTAACTCCAATAGTATGAAAAAAGGAATGGAAAATTTTTACCTTGCCCTCAGGAATGAATACTCGCTTTCCCTTTTCCCGTTGAAGCCACTTACTCTCGCTTGATTAAACCCCATCTCTCTTTCTCTCTCTCTCTCTCTCTCTCCTACCAAATTTACTATCAAAAGCATAACAAGAAGCTTATTTCCCAAGTGACCATAGTTTTGGCTAATAAAGTATGAGGTCTTTAATTCAGGAGTCTCTAGAATCTGGATTCGGATAAAGAGAATAAATAATTTAATAAAACAAAAGTTCATAGGAAAAAAGAAATAGTTATATATTTATTAAAAATCATAACTGAAAGAAAACATCGTTTTACTTTATTTCCATAAATGTAAATTTTTCTTTCATATGAAATAAAACTGGAATACACACCTCTTATTATTAATTTTTCTTTTAGTTTTAACTAGTTTAATTCTATTGTGTTAATTCAACATTAGATATTTCTAAAGTAATTTATTCAATAAATCTAATAATGGCTTATGCAATATATTAAATTTATCTTTAGTGTTATCTTAAACTACATTTATAACATACAAAATGAAAAATAACAAATATTATCTTTATTTAAATCATAAATTTAATAATGAGTGAAAAATATGAATATTTTTTTTTTAAACTCTGCTCTTATGTTTATAATATTATAAGCATCTGAAGATCAAATGTACTAAATTGGTGCAAAGTATTTATAACCAAAACTAAAATTTTCCTTAGTTTAAACGTTACTTTTTCAAAAATATAAAACTTTTAAGTGTGCTCTATTTTCACCTAAAAAAAACTATACAAAATATATATTTTTGGTTTTATTTTGGTTACTAATTGCTTTCATTATTTCATAACAAGTTTAATTAATAATATGTGTTTAATTATTCTTAACAAAATATTGAAAATTGAGAAATGTTATCTTATTTTCATTACATGGACGTTATCAATTATTGAATATTTCTAACGTAAAAACTAAAGTTAAAACAAGTTTTTGTTATTTAAATTAATTTATCACAATTTATTTGAGTCTCGATTTTTAAAAGATTGCCATTAATAATTGAATAAATTTTATCTAATTGTAATAATAAAAAACTGCTTGAAATTTTTAAACATAAATCATTATAATTAATTTATTTAATGAAATTTATTTTAGTTGTTTAATTTTAAAAGGATAAAAATTAAATAAATAAAAAACTGTATCAAATTCCAGTTATTAAAAAATTATAATTATATTGAAGTAATTGAATTAACTGGGTCTTTGTGTTCGCTTTATGTGAAGTATAACAACTAACTTCCTTATATTATATTACCTTTTTGTGATTAATATCTTAACAATATACTAGCATTAATTATTTCTGAAGGATCTAAAGTAAAGTCTGTATACTTTTAACAATAACTTCATACGAAAAAATGCGTTTTTATGAAGTTTTGTAAATTAACATATGTTTCTTTTAAAATTACTTCAACAATGCCAATTATTTGTTCTTTAAGAAATATTTTCAGATTACTCTCATTATAAAGTATTTAACTGCAAATAAAAGAATATAACACTAGTTTAAAAAAAAAATCTGCTTTAAAATAATTAAGTGAAATTTAATATGAAAGGAAACTTATGAAATATGACTTAACATAAGATATATTGTCTTTTAAATATTAAACGAGCTAGATGTTGCCCTCATTCTTTGGAAAAGATGCCATCAATTTATACAAAAAGTGACACTTAATTAAGTTGCACTAGAGCGCCATCTGTAGTTAGACATCGATACAGAAATGCTGGAAAGTACGATATACTTTCACTTCAGAATATAAAAAGTTTTATATATTTTAATTCTTTACTCTAAAGCTTTAGTAAGAAATAATGTAATGATGGACGACGTTTTTTTGCCGGTAGAAAAATTATTTGACGTCACAGGAAACTGTCTATTATAGTTGGCGCATGTCATTCATGATTGTCTACTTTTTTTCCCCCTTTGGGTGGAATTTTTTCTAATTTATCTTACAAGATAATAATAAAAAAAGCGAAGAAAAGCGTGCAATTTAATTAACTTTTCCAAAGACAAAACTTCTTTTTTTTTAGAAGGGCGTAAATTTTATCAAAATCTTATCTTCGCAGTGAAGTTATTCTAGCCATAAGGATTACAGTAAACGAGTGGTTAATCGGATAGCCAAGTCTTTTATCTTAAGCGAAAAAAGTCGTCTCGCGCCTGTTTAACAATTAAAGGATATCCTCTAAGAAAAATATTTCTTCGCTAAAAAAAAAAAAAAAATTAAAACCTTCATGAAGCGATAGTGTTTTTTAAACGCAATTTTGATTTTATTTAATGTAATTACTCAGATTTATTGAGAAATTTAAAGAATAGGAAAATATTGTTTTTTTTTCCTATATTAGATAAAAAAAATATGATCATTGTTAATTTTTTTAATTTTTGCTTGTTAATAGAAACATTTAAATATTATAATAAATGTATTCCTCCAAAATTCTTAATTTTTCATGAAATAGAAATAATTGGCGTTTCACTGAAATATTTGGTATTTTTATTATGAATTATCAACTTATTAACTTATTTCTTTAATTTATTTACCTGTTTGTAATCAAGTTATTCAATAAATATATGTGAAAATTATATTTCAGTCAAAATATAAAAGTTTGATTGTCTGATTGGATAATGAATTAATATTCTTATAAGTTAATTCCTCATAAATAAATTCAATAAAAAATATTCCAAAACTTGTGAAATATACTGAAAAGGAATAAGTTTTTATATAGAGCTATTTATATATTTTTTTCACAAAATAGCTTAAATATTTAAAAGCTATTTATCATTCATTTACCAGCTAGTAGATTTAATAGTATTGTTTTAGAGCTAGTAATATTTTAAATTCTACCATTGTACTATTTTTCCAGAAAACTTGCTTGTATGAAGACATAAGATTATGTAAAAAAATAACTTATTGAAATATTTATTCGTATTATTGTATATTCTTATGGAAAAAGTGTGAAAACTCGAAAAAATCTTAATTTCAACACCATTCAGATTTAAGGGATTTTTTCTTAATTAATTAAATATAGCCATAGTATTTTACATTAAAACTAAAATAGCATTTTACATAATGAATAATTTGCACAATACTTAAGTAAGGTTTATCTTAATATACTATTATTAAATATGTACTTCAATTATAAGTATTTCATTTGATGAAAAATAATATAATCAATTAAAATGAGACAAAAATTATATCTCTTAAAATAAAACATTTTTAACAACAAAACAACGTAAAATAAAACGCATAAAACATATAACACTCTAATAAATATTTACAACAGAATTCAATACTTGATTATCTCAACAATATATTAAGATTTGAAATACAATCATAAAATTTTTTGAACATTTTACAATATCTTTCCTTAGATTAAGACATTAAAGACTAAATAAATATTGTTTTGAAATTAAGTTCAATAATCCACAAGAAATATTTTTTTTAGTTTAACTGATCACCATAAAAGTGATTAAAGTGAAGCATGGTTCAAACTAAAATGTGATTGAGCAAACAAAGTGTAAAATATTTCAAAGTAATAAAAACATATTTTATCATAAAATTTTGTAAAAATCATAATTGTATTTTATGAAAAAGATTTCACGCATGAAAAAAAATAATCAGCATTGATGGATATAATCCCACAAATATTTAAAGTTAATTATTTTGTAGCCACACACAGAAAATGTTTTGATACAAGAAAAATATAAATTGTTTTATTAAAATTTATCGTAACACTTTAGTCTATTCATTAAAAATAATAAAAAGCAGTTTTAATTAATAAAGGATTTTCAGTAAACATAATTATCAGGGATATGATATTTTTTGATTCATGGAATACATACAAAGATATATTTTAATATTTTAGTAATTAATATTTAAAAGCTAACAGATATCAAATTTGAGAAGGAAAGAATATTTTAATTTGAATGCTAAGAATAAAAGCTGAAAAGTTACTCACCAACAATTTATCTTATATTAATTAATAATATACATATTTGATTCATTTAATAAAATTTATCGATATTTTAATAAATTATTTTTCTTATCAACATATTTAAAATTATACTTCAATAATTAATTGGCTCTTAGATTGAAAAAAAGAAAATGATTTCTTTAAAAATGAATGGTTTCACACATGTATTCATTCTTATATCATTTCAAGTTTAATTCTTTATTAGTTATAGGTAAGAAAACAGTAACTTCTAACAAGTAGCTAATTTTATTTTGACTAATCTTAAAAATAATTATATTGTTTATGTATTATTTGATATTGCACATTAAACACACACAGCTTGGAAAGTAAAAGACATTTTAAAGTATTTTTTAACATCCTTAATTTTCGAAGAGAGATTCAGTATCCATCTACTAAGCGATAACCCAAAAAATTTCCCAGCCTTGTCTGTCTCATGTACAAAAGGTGGAAACGCAATCCATCTTACCTTTTTCAACATTGGTTATAATTGAACTGAGACCCTTATTTTATGCAATATGTATTCCTATTGTTAAATCATAGAATATAAGATCAATATAATTAAAAACGATTTATAGAACACACAATACTTAACATCATTTTAAAGATTTTAGTTGTATAAATAATAAATAACTATAAAAGAAACAGTGAAGTCAAATTATATTATAAATTTACAATTTAATTATTACATACTTTTATTTTAGTTATCATATTAATATTACATTTATCTAATTTTATTTTAATATATAAATAAACTAAAATATTAAAAACATTTTCCTAAAAGATATCATTGCGCAAAATATTTTCTGAACCTTCAAAATATAAAAAAAAACTTCAATTAGATAAATTTTCAAATATATAGAAGAGAAACATATTTGTGAGTAACTTTAATTTTGCAATAAATTTACAAACTTTGCTTACAAAAGGATAATTATCGTATTAATATTATCATTCATTTTCAGTTTAAATATTTCTAATACTGTATTTGAAGCTGTAATTAATCTTTTTTAAATATTTTATAATGAAATGTAAAGCTTAATTTATTATCTCTAAGTATATCTATTTAGCAATTTTTAAGAAAGTATTCACAATACTTATATAAATAAAAAAAAGCAATTTAATATAAAATATACTGACTAAACGCAATAAACAATTCTATAGGGAAAGAATTATATGTATATGTTATAAAATAAGATCTCAGTTCGAGGAAAAATGCAATGGCAAAACCTGTAAATAACACCAAAAGATTTTCATTTTCCTATTCTCTAAAATGCAATTCTCCAAGAATGTGTTATCTTTCCGTCTAACGAAAACTGATGTAATCGCATTGTAAGAAAATAAAAAGATCTTCCTCCGGAGCCGGTAATTTTATAAAGAAATACTTTTCAGAAGATTCAGTCTCGAGTTGATGGATCATCTAAAAGTATCTGCGTATCTTGCCCTAACTTTAATTACCTTTAGCCGTTCAATCATTTTCTAGCATTCGCAACGAGTATTTCCATTGCTTCAAGACACGTAAATCTCTTGAAGGAATTTAAGTTATTTTAGTCTTCGCCTGAAAGAATTTTGCACATTTCTCTACGGATGTCCGAAATGGTGAAGAATATTTATGTATCCCGTATCTGTTTTTACTGTGAAGTTTCGATGTAATTTTACTTTCGGGGTAATTCGAATTTATATTATAGAGAAATGTTATCATTTTATACGTTTTATTCAATAGAACATGTCCTGAATTAATAGAGAGACTTCTGCAGTATATATGAATCTATTTTATTTGAAAATATATTTTAGCATTATTCAGCCAAGAATTCAAATAAGAGTATTTGCTGCAATTTACTTTTAATTTTGTCTCACATCTAAATTTAAGGAGAAATTCCAAATAATTATTTTCTATTTATTAGATGTTTATTATTTGTTTCTTTTATAAATTAAATTAGTAAATATTCGCATTTAAATTAAAATATGCAAAAATTTAAAAATAAAGCTTTTTCCTCCAGTCAAAACATTGAGGAAGCATTAATGAAACTAAGCATTTTCAGCTCTAATCATTTTAAATCTTGATTTTCGACGCATAAGAGGTTATTATTTATTCAAAAATAAACTACTTAAATGGTAATACATGAATGAAAAATTTACTATTTTCAAATGAAATTGCTTGTTGTGATAGCGTGAAATTCTCAATGCATTTTATAAGCAAAAAAGTACAGATTACATCCTTATTAAATGTTTCTCAGGTTTATGAATTTAAAACTTTAAATGGCATAATTTTGTACTTGTTAATGAATAATAATATTTCTATTGAAATGAAGTTAATAAATAATGCTCTTATTATTATTTATACTACTATCAATATAGTAAAACTATATTCTTTTTGTAGATATAAATTATACAAAGACCTTTGTATATAGCTAATAAATAAAGATGAAGAAAAAAACCTTGTCGGTCCTTAAAATTTTGCAACAGAAATCTTAATTTTTAAATCCTTAAAATTGTTCTTAGGATTATATTTTACATGATTTTCTGAAAGCAACTCTTATTTTTAATGCTGCGTTCATAATTTTATTTTTATATAAAAGCATCTTATCTTAAAAGACTTTGCATTGGTGTCGTAACAGAAAAGTTCAATATTTTATTTCTTTTATTATGTAAAATTTCAATTTCATTTATTTAATTTATTGCTTTTGCTATTAGATACTTAATTTACTTGTTTATACCATGGGTTTAGAATATAACATGACTCCGCAATTATCATTTTCAATACTTCATAAATATTTTATGATTTCTATTACCATTGCAAATTTTACATATTAATTTGACAGTGAAAACTATATATTATTGCTTAAATGATTGATATTACGTTTTATTAAAAGCAGCTCTATTTAATTTAACTCAAAGACCATAAAAATACCCTATCACTCCTTAGTTCTTATATCTCTTCAAACTCACATTCTCTTTAACTAAAAGTTTAGTTTACGTTTCATATACGTTTGATACGAAATATATAAGCTATATAAGCTAAACTTTTATGCACTTAAAATGCATCGTCTCCTATATTTCTTAAGGTTAAATATTTATAAGCTATGTGAGAGTCAACACATAAAATATCCCATTTACTTAACTATTTAGAAAAATACACAAAAACAAGCAAAATGATTCCTTAAATATTTCTGTGCTCTTTTATTTATCAACAAAAATTTACTGAAAACTATTTCGTGGTTAGTAAAAAACATTTTTAAGGGATTGCCTAACTTATAATAATAATTCAAGTCTAACTTAAATATAACTTCTCCTCTTCGGCTCAAATAAAGAGAAACTCAAAATTAACCACATCACCAACATTTTCATGGCCAAATAGCTACTTAATTCAGCCCGGAAGATTGAAGATGAAACCAAACTCCCTTCCAGAAGCGTTGAAAAGTTGTCGCAATGGGCCAGTGCTCATGTCAAAGATGATGGATAGCCACCGAAACGCCTTGAGGCGGTCAGTGGTGATGGTCTTATTCTCACCACCTTGGACATGAATTCTTGAGGAACCAATGTACAAAAGAGAAGAATGGGATTGTGACTTATATACTTAAAGTAGTAACTTACGTCATATAATATATTAATTCAACCATAAATATGTATTGAATCTCAATTCATGACGAATCTGGGAAGTGCCTATCATTGAGCTATGAATTATTTGCAAGTTATGCAGATAGTTAGGCGAGTCTCAATATGGTAACTTCCATAATTTCATTAAACTTCAGATAAATTACCCAAAATCTTTTTATTCGCCTGCGAATATTCATCAAGATTTATAATATATATATATATATATATATATATATATATATATATAATTTTTTTATCATTTTATTAATTTACATTTCATTATTTCATTTATTTTTAGTAACATTTAAGCAATTTGTGTTTTTACATTTAAAATATTTTCAAATTTGAGTTATTTGTAATCAATCAAAAAACATATTTTGAAAATTATTAATTAGGCTACGTATTAATTTTTTAAACATTATTAAAATATGATTTGAAAGAGAAATATATAGCTAAAAATTAGGATTGAATATCGTTATATAAATGCATTAATTTGTTAAAAAAAAAAAAAAAAAAAAAAACGTTGCATATTGTCGAATATGTATGAAATTACTTGAATTAGTCGCCTATTGCTTAAACGTATTTAAAATTTATCACCTCAATTGAACAATTTATCATCAATTGAACATTATTAAAAACTTATTATCAATTGAACAAAAGAAAAAGACTATACAAAATGTTTAAACTACACAACAAGTTTAAACTACACAAAATGGATGTCTCTGAACTATGAAATATTTCCCTATCAGCAAAAATAGACTATTATATAGTCTATTTTTGCTGAATATTTATATAATATAGTCTATTTTTGCTGAAATATTTATCAGCAAAAATAGACTATAATATAGTCTATTTTTGCAGATAGGGAAATATTTCATAGTTTAGAGACATCCATTTTGCTTACCTTAAACGTGTTGTTTAAATGTGTATCTTACTTAATAGACCTTATATTGTTAAGATATTCTTTCTTAAGATAAAAATACCTCAAAAACTTTAGATTGTTAAGATATTCTTAGATTTAGAAAGTTCTTAATTAATTGATTATATCAGCATATATCAGTTAAGAAAGAATCACATGGAACTATTTATAGGTATGATTTGGAACTTTTTCAATGAAGATAACTGAGCAGAACAAATCAGTGATATCATAAAAGCATAACAAATATCTGATTCCGTTATAAGAATGAAAATGATAAGATGGTTATTATAAAGAAAAGTAGAAATAATGTTATATAATGCTCCATTATGAATTAAAAGTATTTAAATTTAAATATTATAAGTATAATTAATAAAATTACATAAAAATAAAGTAAAAATTTTATCTAGAACTTGAAATTGCTTTTCATTGGTAATGAATACCCCGATAACTGATGAAAAAATCACAATGAAAATTTTCATATGTGACAAATATATTATTGAATGTGATTATTTCTGATTGTTGGAGTTTTAATATAATTAGTAATTTGGAAATTCAAGAAATAATGGGGAATTTCAAGAGATTTTCAAGTCAAGAAAAGATTTTCAGTAATTTACTTTCACCATTTATCTTTGATTTAAACTCTACTTCCCTTGAACAGTAAAATAAGAAATTAAATCGAAATTTTCTTTTATTCTCAAGAAAAAAAAACATTTGTTTATGTATGAATTTAGCATTTTCAATCATAAACTAAATTTAATAAGATATTTGCATTAATCATCATAATTATAATTAAATTTAAAAACTACAAGCATCAAAAATGGTTGAATTATGAAAGTAATTATATACAAAATAATGTGATAGGTATTAATATATAATATGTGCATACATAACATGTACCTCCTAATAAAAAAGTAAAAAATAAATAAGAAACAATTTAAATTTGATTTTGAAATATTATTCTTTTGCCCCATTTCTTATCTTTCGTATATGCTTCTAATAAAAATGAAAGGTATCAATATTATTCCCAATATCTTTTATATAATAACAATTCAATTTTGTGCAGTTCAAATAAAACACAATACGAAGAAGTAAGGAACATAACAATAACTGAAAGTGAAAACAAGCCCAAAACTCTCAGGTTCTTACCAAATAGGAGCAATATAAACAATAAATGGCAATAACCTCAGAAAATAAAAGAAATTTAGGCGAAAGTTACGAAGAAAGAAATTCTTAAAATAAATAAAAGGGAAAAATAGTCTAGTAATGTGTAAATATATCTTGTGATAAAAAAAAAGTTCCAATGCTCCTTTTTATCTTGACGACAAGAATGTGCGGCCAGAAAAAGAATTCAGTCAATAATATGCGGATAAAGGAACGAAGAGCGACTGAGGGGTACAAGCCAGAAGAAAAAGTAATTGGTTTTATTGATCAAGACCGTAATTCCTGTCGAGCAGGAGAATGAGATATTTTAGAATTGTTTTTATTTAGACTATATCTTCTCTCTGATGTAATAGGAAATTACAGTTGAACACCTTAGTAATTTATTCAAGTGTAAAATCCTAAGTGCAGTCCCCTTGTAAAGAATTTACTTCTTTATTTTTAGCATCACTCAACAAAAAAATGGTGAAAGAAAAACACAGTAAAAGAAATAAAATAATTCCTAACTTAATGTTCTTAGTTTAGACTACTAGTTCAGTTCAAAACCATGTGAGAGTCAAACATATTACTGTAACAATTTTGTGCGAATAACTTAATATAATAACAGATAAGTTGCACAGTTAATATAGATTTATATACGAATTTTAAAAGAAAATTCATTAGTATATTATTCATTTGTGTTTTCTAAGTTCAACTCTGGTCACTGACAAATAATATTTAAAATCAATTTCAAATTTTAATTTAATATACTAGACTTTTGCCATTGATGCAATATTTGCATCTGCTATGTTGAAATATTGCATGTTAACATTTAACATCAATTTGTTTTTAAAAGTGTATTTGATGTAATATTGTACAGTTAATGCATTCAAACACATATATTAGAAAAAAATTATTTTTAAAAAATTTCCCAGCTGCAACTTTTAAAGAAAATATTAAAACCCCTTTGTAGTTAAATTAACTAGAATTAATTCAGTAGTACTAAGGATCACAAAATCTCATTTCGGATAATTTTTTTTGAACCCCATTCATAAGGAAATATTGCATATTACAAAAGCTTGTTTTTCTTGTATTTTGAAAATATTCATATCATATTCAGTGCTTCATGTCCAGTTTTCAACAAACTCAGAGTTATTGCTAAAATATAAAATTTCTAAACTACAAAATGTTGTAAGAGAATAACAAATTCATTTTTGCTTTAGGAAAACAAAAGAAGGAAATTTTTTAACTTTCTAAAATTTAGGATGATATTCTGCATTTTTAATTTAGAATTAAGAAATATTTTATTAACTTAATTAATAATATACAAAAGTGTCCATTTTGTTTTCGGATTCCATTATAAAATTTATTCTCAATTATTTTGTCTTAACTAAAATCTTTTAAAATTTGCTCGCAAAACTAAGTATTTTAAGGTTATTGATTTACAAGTGTAAAATAATATTTTCATTCAGATAAAATATTATGCCAGATTTGTCCTAACAAAATAAAAAAAAAAACATAATGTAAGACAAATTGAGTATTCAGATGGAATTCGATGTTGTTCTTTATATATATATATATATATATATATATATATATATATATATATATATATATATATATATATATATATATATATATATATATATATATATATATATATATATATATATATATATATATATATATATATATATAATGTGTTATATTATTGTCTTAATTCGTTTCTGAAATAATACATTGCTCTAAGCTCACCTTTCTGATTCATTAACATAAAATCAACTTTGTTCCCATAATTTCTAAAAAGATTCAAATGCGTGCGTTATATATTATTTAGAATATTTATATAATTAAATTCATTTTATAATCACTGTACATTAAATTTAAAAGCAGTTTTGTTAATCAGATTAAATTACCTGTTGTAGGTATATATTCAAATTCAAATCAGACGCTTATACTTATTTTTGCTTATAAATAATGTTGTTATTTAATAAGTTAAAACCTCATTCATTATTATTAGTTTATTTTAACTGAAGTTGAAAGAAATTTTTTTTATCAATTTTATCTCATTAAATTCATGATGAGATTCACTTCAACCAAAATGTAAGAATACTTATTAACTGAATAACATCTTCTATTTGTGTGAAATGATGGTTATTTAAAAACCAAAATCACGAAAATAAAATCTTAAGCATGCTTTTCTCCTGACAAATAGTTACTCATCTTTCCTCTTTCGTTCTTATGAAAAATAAAATCAATTTTGCTCGCACTTATTCATCAGCATCTTGTTAATTAAAGAATAATTGTAGCTCATTAGCAGTGTTACTTTTAGAAGTATCAAAAAAATTAATACCAGATACATGCCTCTCATCAAAAAATTAGAATATAAATTAGCTTTACAATGGCTTAAGTCACTAGGATGAAAATTATTCTATTCTAGTATATATCCCCACAAAATAACTTTAATTTAAATTGATGGAATTATAGTGAGATAGAAATTCTTGTCTGTATCATCACTTTGTCCAATGCATAATTTATTGCGAAAAATATTTATAATTGAATGCAGTCAAAAAAGAAAATAAACTAAATTTTTAACTCTACATTTATTAACATTTCGTATCATAACTAGAATAATTTAATAAAATTAATGTCTATTAAAAATATCAAAATCCATCGTAATTTGAAACATTTACTAATTCCAGTGTTTAACTTTTAGTATTAACAATAATTTTTGGTCATTGAGAATCAATGGAAAGATGTAATAGTTAATGTTTAGGTTACTATTAATTCTTTTGGTTTTATTGCTAAATTATAATACTACATTTAATTAGACGTCTATTATTTGAAAGGTGTAACAATAATTTGAGAATATTTTCGGCTTTTTCTTTACCATATCATGTTTTATGAAATAATAAAATCAAGAGATATCAAATTTTATTGTTTCCGATTATTGCTAACAACAGTGCTTTTATTTTGCTATCGCTAGCACAAAAGAAAGTCGTGAGGTAAACATCTAGGCGAGCAGATTAAGTTAAGCTGACTTAATGGTGGAACAGTATTGATCAAATCTATCCCCCATATAAGCCAAACAGGCAGCATTGATTGCGTTTGTTTGGTCACTAACGATCCACCATCAGCATCGGCGTTTGCTACGAACATTTCTCCATTTTCAGTGATCTGTAATAAACAAAGCGTTCCATCCATTAAGGCAATCCACGACAAGGCCACATGTCGGTGACGTCACGTAACAAACATTACCTATTATAACGCAGGGAAAGGTATGAATGAGGACTTACATGTGACAATGATTGACGGAAAATTGACATATCGAGGCACATTTCATTTCTGACTATATTTATGTAATTTGCGCTGTTAATGGAGCCAAGAGTGCAAACTACGCTGTAATTTAATCAAAGTAATAAACACTGACGAAACTCTTTATACAGAAAGAGTACAATGTTTCCAGCACTAAATGGAAATGCAAAATGATTCCTTTTTTTATTGTTTTTAAGTAAAAGTTTTGCTCATTTAAAGTTTTCAAATGAATTTAGAAAAAAGTTTTTATAAAATAAAGATGAACTTAAAATGCCATACAGCTTAAATTTTAAGTAATAAACTTAAGCTTTATAAATATGAAAGTTTTATTATATTTTCCTATTTAAGAGACTTTTCTACTATTTAAGAGATTTTTAATATTAAATTCATATAGTTTTTTTAAAAAAATATCTATTTAGAAGAAAATTAATTTAAATTTTATTAAAACCTAAAATAAATTTTAAATTTGAGGTGTCTATTTATGAGTACGAGATAACTGCTGTTTTATAGATATTTGTTGGAATGATTTTCAGTCAAAGCATAGTTAAAAGATTTGAAATTACAATTAGTATAGCATAATGGCAGGTAACAAAATAAGTATTTACGAAAATAAGGTTTAGCTTTTATAAAGAAGGTGGAAATTTAAAAAGAATCCTACAGTTTTGTTAGTTTGATTCAGTTCCAGACATAAATGACACAAATAATGTTTTTATATTTCTTAATATGTTGAAGCAATTTTCCCTTTTCATGTATTTTGTTTAAATAAATAAAAATTTTTCAATTTATTTCATTCATATTTGTAGGGTAATAAAGCGTTATAAAATGTAATAAAATTCCATGTTATTGTAAAGTAATGTAGAAAGTAAAGTTTTTAATATTAACTAAAACAGTTAATTATTTCGTCATTGTGTCTAAAATAGATTTTTTGTACTGGTTTGCCTTTTTTGTTACAATTAATGGTCAAAGTAAAACTTGCAGCATATTAATAAATAGTTTAATGTAAAATCGAAAAAAGAAATAACAGTTTTAATTAAAAAAAACATGAGAAAAAATTTAGGATTTCGATTAATTTTTTAATTTATTAAAAACTTTATACATCTATATTTTCCTTACTACTTTTTTATTTCGAAGGCTAAATCTTTGCTTTTTAACATTACGTTTGAAATAATTACATTTTTCTTAACTGATAATACTTAATCTGCATAAGGAATAGGAAAATTAATTATTTAACTTCCCCGTTTAAGGATACATTTCTTATTATGCTTTCGTTCAATATTCAGTATTTGAAGACAAGCTCTACCTTTCACAACTTTGTAATTTAAATACTATTTGCCCCCAAAAGGTTATCAAAATAGTAGAAACAGCTATGAATAAATTAGACATTTTTGAATTTACTTCATAAGCATTTAAATATATAACAATAGCTAATATTTTTATAATTAGAAATGTATAAAATCTTGTAATAGGAGGTAGCTTATCGAAAGTTCAATCTTTAAGCGTTTCTAAAGGTATGGTGGCTAAAATCTTGAAAGCATATACATTTCATGGCAAGAAAATCTTGATAAAACAAAATCTTGATAAAATCTTGATAAAACTTGAAAAATCTTGATAAACTAAACAATATTAGAAAAAAGAGAAGCTCAGAGAAAGAAACGGGCTAGTAATGAAGCTGATTGAAATGTCTAATGAGGAAAAAAACTTCTGCAAAAGTAACATTAGATTTCAGTCAGCATCTGAATTAACCAGTGTCAATGATTGATAAGTGGAAGGATTCAAATTGGTCTGATGAATCGCCTTTCAGACTTTTCCCTGGCAGGGTGGATTACGGTTGGAGCTCGAGTGTACGATCGTGTTTGTCTTCCAACTGACATGTATGGGGGGTGGATCTGTCATGTTATGGATATAGAGGTTATGATTGGTCCGTAAACAGCCACTACAGGGGTTGTTTATGGACGATCGTAACCTTGAAAGAAAGAATCACTTGGGAAAAGTCAAAAAAAGTTTTAGCAAATCAAGTTAATCCTGTGGTACAAACTTTACTTCCTGAAGAAGATGGAACTTGTCCAATCATGGCTTAATGAAAGCAACGGTAAAGTTAGAGAGCATCTTGACTCGTACAGTCACCCAACATCAATATAGAAACTTTATTGTTTTTATGTAATTAAAACTTTATTGTCTATTTTAGAGCATTCAGAAAAGAATTGGAATATTAAAATGTCTTGTCTCCCAGAATTTTCGCAATATCTCTATGAAAAAGGATATAATATCCCTCTAAGCATTCAATACTTGTATGTGTGTGATTTAATTCATAAATGAAACCAAACTGTATTGTAAGACGAAAATGTCTTTATATCATAATAAAATAGATTTTTTTTTTTTTAGATCTTATGTGTTTCTATTATTTTGATAACCATCGGTATATATTTTAAACTCGAATTTTAAACTTATACAAATCATTTCTCTTAAAATTAAACACTATTTTATTTCATGTGAAAACACTTCTTAATTTTCAAAAATAAAACAAAATCTCAATACATCTGTAAGCAAGTATATTATCCTCACAATTCAAGTGGTTGACCATTAGGCTTAGCAATTAATATTATCAAAAATATCGTACAAGAGACTAAGAACCATATAATGTTCACGAGTTTTGACAAATTACTCTATTAATGACTGTTGCAGTCTTATTAATCATAAAGTGATAGCATAAAATATTGATATTTATAACACAAGATAATAATATATATCACAGTATGATGTTTGTGCTACAGATTTTTGATGAAATTCTTGTTGATTTTGCTCGAAAGATCAATGCATTGTTTTTCATAAAACTGAACATAAGACTCAATATTTCTAGCATTATATTCATTATATTGAGTTACGATTAAAATAGTAATCATTTGACCTATCAGTTGATATTCAATATTATAAATATTAAGTTGGTGTGTGTGTGTGTGTGTGTGTGTGTGTGTGTGTGTGTGTGCGTGCGTGCGTGCGTGTGTGTGTGTGTGTGTGCGTGCGTGCGTGCGTGCGTGTGTGTGTGTGTGTGTGTGTGTGTGTGTGTGTGTGTGTGTGTGTGTGTGTGTGTGTGTGTGTGTGTGTGTGTGTGTGTGTGTGTGTGTGTGTGTGTGTGTGTGTGTGTGTGTGTGTGTGTGTGTGTGTGTACAAAACTCAAATTAACTCCAAGCTGGAAGAAATTTAAATAGGAGTTAATTAATAACAGAAAAGTATAAAAAATGATATAAAATTCTACATATATTTACAATTGTACAATTATTTAAAAAATACTGCAAATAATAAAAATATTTCATAACAAATAATAATTAAATAATTTTATAAACCAGTAAATTAATTATTTCTTATACTCTATAAGTACTTTCTCGCAATATTTTAATATAATTTTATAATCAAGTACCATTTCAAAATAAATTACACCAAGAAAAAATATATGTGCATCTAAATATGCATTTAAATATAGGTAAAGTTTTTATATTTATTTTCTAAGCATAAGAAAATGAAGAATGAAATAAGCATAATGAAAAAGATTTTATTTTTACAAAATTTGATTAAATGTATTAATATTTAAAAGTTTACAACATACGATAAAAGTTTCGCTCAATTACTTTTTCTAATGATCATTCATTTCAATAGATTTGCATTCACGTCACCAAAGGGAATAATCTTTAATATTAAATTAAGATAAGAATAAAGATAAAAGTTACCTTTTCAGAGCAGTATCCTTATCTGCAGAAAATACTGAAACAAAATCGAACAGCAGTTCCAAAACTTTAGGAAATGAGAAACGAAGTGGAAAAGAAATGTAAATTAAATGACAAATCATTTTTATCTTTGAAACAAATGACTAAATTAAATTTATTTTCAGAGATGTGTGTTTCTACTAATAAACATAAGGAATTTCATTTACTCCAGAATAGAATTTGCGCGTTCAGATAATCTTATTTCGAAAAAAAGGATTTGCTCGAGAAACCATAATTTTTTTTACTTGTAACTAATCAAAATAACGTTTCTAATCTCAAAGACTAAACTCGGCAAAATGTAACTACAATTGAATCTATTGTAAAAAGTTTTTTTTTTCATTTGAATCATGAATTTTAAAAAATGCAGTGAACTTCCGTTTCATATTGTTGCATTTGGTTTGAAATAATCGTTTTATGTATGAAATTGAATTTATTTTACTCTAAATTTTAACTGAGTAATACTTGAGAAGAAAATATAATTACTTTCATGATGAAAAATATCTCCTAGTATAATAACATTGTTAACATAGGCACTGTTACTGAAAATTAGGACGCCTGTGTTAAAAGTATAGTTCATTGCTTCTATAAAAATATATTTTAAAAAGAAAAGTAAATGACATTTATAGCAACAACGTTTGTGCAGATAAACGTAATTGACATCATGTATTAGTTAACGAAGTAGTCAAAATCTGTTGTTAGTTTTGCCCTTAATTTTATGAGGAACTTCTCTAGAAATGAAATAAATGCTCTTTTAATCGGAAAATATTGATGGATTGATTCAAACTATTTTCCTGGAAGCAGACGTTATACTTCAATACTGATAAAGGACAGCTATTTTCTCTTTTACTTGTTGTAAAATTATTATTATAAAATCTTTTGAATATAATCAGAAGGTAATATTCAAGAAAATTTATAAAATATAATTCTAATTTGTAACCTTTTCATAAACCCTAGGAAATGTTTTCCACAAGTTCATTTTAATCGCCTATAAATCTGAAGTAACTAATAAAAGCTTTTAACCTATAAAAATTTATACAAAGGAAAATTAAAATAAAATTACTTAATAATTAATAATTTAAAAAATAAAATTTCTGTAAGAAATTGCTTAAGAGAAGCCAGAACATATTGAAATATAAAAAGGAAAGTTTACTTACTGTCAATGTTTACCAAGTCAGTAAAATATTTATGCACGTATACTGAGATATGTATTAATAATAACCCAATTACATAAAATTTTTAGATAGTGATAACTCATAAAAATCATTTCGGGATAAAACTTTACACTTAAAATTTTAATCACTTTACTATCCAGAATATAATCCAATTGGAAAATGACTTAATTAATTTATATCCCAACCAGTTGAATGTAGATGAGCAATTTTGTCTTGTTGCTTAAGCAAACATGTAATCCTTGTTTAAACACGTTTAACACGTCAAGCAAGTTGAATGTATTTAAGCTTCCTATAAAATGGCGAAAATATACCGAAGTATCAAAATTTAACTTAAAAAAACTTAATAACAAAAATCATGTATTAAAAAATTGATGTCAATACTTAGAAACCTGCATTTTATGAAATAGCACTAATTTTTAGATGGTTTTATCCCCACCTTTGCTTAAATCCATTAACCCCCCCCCCTCCCGAATGCTTTACTTACAGCTATACATTTAGTTTTCTGGTGTTCGTTCTGCAGGTCAAACTTCATCCTCACGCGTAGCTGTTTGGTGATTTGGTTCGCATTTAAAGGATAGGTTTCAATCCAAATACAACTTATTTGCAAAATATTTTGTGAAGTTATAAAAAAATTAATGTAAGATAAGTTTGATTAAGATGAGGGCTTCCATTTTAAAGAAATATTGTTTTCAACATTTCTGACCTAAAATTTTCAAAACATCTAATATTATTTATCAAACATAGATTAATGTTGAACTATAAGAATTTCGAGTAAAATTTTATATAAAAGAAATTGGATAAATAATGTCCATTCTGAATAATGTACTTTTTGTTCTTTGATTTAACTATTATATAATTCGCAAATCATTTAAAACATTTCTAATTAATTTAATTTATTTATATTTCTAAAAATATTTTTAGTTGATCAATTAAATAATATTTAAAAAATGTTATTTATTAAAATTTACAATATTTACGCTGCACTCAATAAGATAAATCGTGAATATTAGAATTAATATTTCAGGCATAACGTGTACTAAACTAGTACATAAATTGTCTTTGAATTTCAAAATTTATTTTCCAGCTAAATTTGCTTTAAAATCATTCACTTTTTTTAAAAAAAAAATTGTAACTTATTTCTTTAGGACTTGTGATAATGTGAGATTATGTATATATTACTCTTCAGAGATTATCATAACAATTTTATTGACATTTGTATCTGTCTAGAATAATGAAGATTTTATTAAATTTATTTTATGATTATATTGAGTGGCGTTACTTGTGATAAATTTCTAAATACTGGAAAAATAATGGGAAATAAAAACACCATTTTTATTTATTGAGATTATTATTTTTGTTAAGAGGTAATAATAAGAAAATATTAATAAATTAAGCAATTAGATTCTTGTGCCCTTATGTATTTAGTAATGATTAGTAAAAGGATCATTTTATTTGTAATGATAGATTTTCCGGTTTGAATCTGATATTTTTAACAAGTAAAAATAAGTTTTTTTAAACCATGAATATTCGTGAAATGCCGACACCGATGGCTGAGTGGTTAACGCTCCTGATTACTTAGCTGTTGATCATCTGCATCCCTGTTTGGGCATGTATGCTATTTTTTTTCTCTGTTTCCACCGTCTTTTCTTCTGTGATGATGTATGAATGTGCCCCACCCTATGACTTTTTGATGGTATGGCGATGTCAATCCTACTCGCCTCCGTGACTTGGTTCACAGGTGTCCGCTGGGTAACGACAAATGAGTAAGAGTTTCTGGGCTTGTCGTGGCATAGGATTCGTCACTCAAGGGCCTCTGTCGATGGATAAAAAAATATTCGTGAAATGAGTGATTACAAAGTTTACCTAGTTTTTTAATAACACGTGAATTCCATTTTTTCAATCAAATTCCTTCTGAAGAATTATATGAAATTATAACTATAACAATCTGGATACAGGAAGGAGGTGATGCCCTAAGATTTAGAGTATCCAACTTCCTCCAATATTTCAAACATTTATATGTAAATTTTATTGCTTATCTAATCATTTCTTAGCAATAGTAATATTTTATCTTAATAAATGGCAAGGTTTTATTGTTTGATTCCTATTAATAAATATTGCAAATTATGTGATGAAAGAAAGATTACCTTTAAAATCTCAATTATTTCATGCATTTCATTTTAAAAATTTTATAATACTTTTTTTTGCATTATCTGAAATTTATTTAAAAAAATACCAAAATCTTATCACATATAAAATACCGAAATCTTATCATATACTAAATAAACTTCGACATGAAATTTTATTAAGATTATTCTAACAAGAGGCAGTACAGAAGCACAATATAATATAGTAATATTAATGGTGAATATTATTCAAATATAAATAATTTTTCGTACAAAAAACATATAAATATCAAACATCTTACTGAAATATTGTCAGAAATAAAATGTAAATATGCTTTATAATTCACTAAAACAACGAAAATGAAATTTATTTTCCTTTCAAATTTAATTTCTCGGTTCAACTTATATTTAAATGTATTTCTTTCTCATCTATTTATTTCCACCGTTTCCTGCCTATGTATTACCATTATTCTATTCCATAGCAGATGAATAAAAATACAATATTAACTTTTCTCTCTAGATTTCAAACCTCCGTGATACTGGTCACCAGATGGCGCTATATTAAAATTTGCGTGAGCAAGCAAGGACTGATCAGTTTCTTGGCTGGATAGAATTCGCAATCAAAATAGAAACGAAAAACTAGAAGGAGGAAAAATCATCTTCGCAGCTGTTTCTTCAAGAATTTTTTCTTCCATTCATATTACTTTTCTGAGGAGCTGTTATAAAAGGAGAAAAAATATATTTTATTTTCCAGAATAGGATTATTTTTTTTATTCCATGGCAAAAACTATCGATAAATTCAAATTAATTTACCGCTCTTACGGATCATTTCAGAGGGGAGGGGGTACAAACGATACTTTTATTGACTTTATGCCGAAAAAAATTTAATTCGCAGAAAAAACTTTTTTCCTTGATGTTTTATGTCTTTAAATTAAAGCTGTCACTTAATGTTGAGGATTGAAAAAAAAATGAATCTTTCGAAACACAACTAAAAAAATTTAAGATGTTTTTACTGAAAAGTATTTTATGCTTTATTTTTTTCTTTTGATATCATGAAAACGAACTGTTTATTTGTTTTATTTTAATTCTCATGTAATTATTCAAGTGACTTAGTTGCAGATGTTTTAAAAAAAATAAGTAACATTCCATCACAAGTAAATAAAATACAAACAGTTGAAAATGTTGAAAAAATCAAGCGAATGGAAATTTATATTGAATAATTTATAGTTAGAAATTCTTTAATCATTTTTAATATGATTTAATTTGCAATAAATGCAAAAAAAATATATTTATTTCACGAATGTCAAAATATTAATAAAATGCCTATAATATTTTTTATGCTGCTGCTTATATTATTAATTTCAATGCTGCAATTCATGTATTCACGAATGTTAAAATATTTTGTACAAGCATTAATTATATAAAAATGATATAAAATTTTTTGATTCATTGATGTTTAATAATACAAATTTTAATATGAAATTTTAGTTAAAAAAGACATCACCTAATTTATATTCAAATAAATAAAGAATTGGAAAAATTTAATCGTACAACACATTAATAATTGTGAACAAACGTAAATATAAATATTAAAAAAATATTATACTTCAATTTTGTCTTTCTGACAGTAAAGAGAATTTTGGCTTATTTTTAAAAAAAAGTTCCACTCCTACAGTAGATTATTTTCAAAAAGATTAAATATTTCAAACACATTTTCCTACGGCGATACAATTAATACTGAGAAACGTGGTAGAAAACAAAGACGAATTATCGTGAAATAAATATTCAAAAAATAATATTTATTGAACAATAAAAATATATTAAAGGATGAAACAATTTGAATTTAAAAAGTGGATGCAAGATAAACTATTGCTTTACATTATAAAATACTAAAAGAAAAATGTTTGTCACTATTATTGATGAACAAATGTCAATATAGATAAATATAAATTATTAGATTTTTATATTGACTAAATATATTAATTGATATTCATCCAATTAGTATTTATAAATGCAAAATGAAATATAATAAATACTTCCAAATTAGACTTTCTTACCAACATTATTATAAATATTGTTCCTTGAAAATCCAGGTTAACAAAGAGTGAAAGGCAATATAATAAATTTTAAAAAAATTCTATGGGTTAAAAGCACTATTTTTATAGTAGCCATTTCAATTAATAATCATTAATATTTTTTATTCATTTTATAACAAATAATTTTGCAATTTATGTAAAAGATCCTTGATTTTGCTTTAATCAGAGCAATGGAAAATAAATACTGTATTTCTTCTTGCATCATGAATACCTAATAAACAAAGTGGATATTTCTAATTTTGTTTCTTTGCAATACACAAACCTTACCTATTATTTTATAAAACATTTCTCCAAAAAGTAGTACATGATAGCCTATACAGCTGCAAAGCTTTGTAATGATAGGCTTTCCTGATACGGCCTCAAAGCAATATAGGGAAAATTTTAGTTCAACTATACATTATATGAAGGACTTCAAGCTTTCTCCGATACTATGCAGAGAAAAGAATCCCAATAACTAAAAACTAATTAAAGAAAAAGAATTTTGAGAAAGTTTTAGAGCATGTCATATACAAAAATTACTTACTTATAATAACGTGAAAAACTTTCAAATTATCTTTTTTTAAAAAAAACAAATTATAATTTATATGAGCATTGAATTTTACAATCATGAAAATAGGTCGTTAATTTATTATTTCAAATACTATCAAACATTAAAATTTCTTTTATTGAAGTTATATAGATTATTAAAATTAACAGAGATAAGATTTTATTGCAGTAAATTGCGACAAAAATGCTTCGAAAAATATCATGAACACTATTACCTTTAAAAGTAAGTTTAACTGATTAAAACATTTTAAAATATAAATAATTAATTGTTTTAATAAATTGAACTGATTTAATTAATTTTGTGCTTAATACATTAAAAATCAAACAATATATTACGCTGAATATGCTTCTTATTATTATTCCCACAAATTTCTCTTCATTTTTACAGATTTAAACAAATATTTATGTGATTAAATAAATTTTACAATTAAAATTTTCTTTAATAATTCAATATATCAAATAGCTTAACTAATATAAAAGTATTCCTTCTAATTTAATCCATATTTAAATTAACTAAAACTTAAGAAACTACCAAACAAAAATTAATTATAAAAAAACCAAAAATTACTTACTTAATTGAACTTAAAAATGACTTAAACAATATAAAATTATTAGTTATTATAAAGACTATATCTTTAAAATTTTCAACTTATAACAATATAAAATTATTTTACATTGTTATAAGTTGAAAACTTTATATATTTAGTATAATCATATATAAATATTACACTATTTTATAGAACTAATTTTCAAGCATTTTTTTTTTCAAAATGTCTTCATTCTCTAATGGAAAATTTTATTTATATTGATAATTATAACGTATACAATAAAACTATCTGTGTCTAAATATTTCGCTTCAAATTTCAAACATCAGTTAATACTTTTGAGTAAAGTTTTTAAATTTTAATGTTATAGAAAACAGAAATTTTATTTATTGGAATTTTCTTATTTTATGTATTTTAAATTTTATAGTAAATCTAAATGTAAAAAAATAATACATGTTTTAGAATCATAGATCATCAAAGAAATATTTTTAAAAAGGGTATTGTTAGAAATATATTCCTATCCTAAATTTGTAGTTAAGTAATAGAACCATACTACAAATACTCAATGAATTAATGGTCTATGAGAAATTTGAATCCCTTAATAAACTAAAAAAAATCGCAGTACGTATTTTAACTCGGTCTCTCACGAGGTAAGAAACAAATGAATTTATTCATTTGTTAATCTCATAGACCATTAAACCAATTATTATTCAGCATCAACAATATATTACAGTATGATTGTCATTCAAGAATATTTCTAAAAAAATAATCAGTTCAATTTTTGTCACGTAACGTTTACATTTCAAAACAAATAGATTTTTTACTTAAAATTCGATATAACACTTAATAATTTTAAAATAATAAACAAGGTTACATAGTACCAGGGTGGTACAAAACAAACGTATTTAGGAACCGGATGGTTCGTCCTCCATTCCTCACATATCTACACTCATCTCATTTGATGTTGTAAATATATTGCGCAGCAGCGCCATCTACTGTCAAGAGTGTTAATATGGGTCTGTTACATGCTTAGATTTGTGATTTATAATGATTCCATGTCCTAAATTAACAGAAATATAATTTTTATGACGGTAAGATTATTTAATAACATCTTTCATGTGATTTTCACAAACCTGACACATTTTAATTCCAAATTCGATAGCGATGCTAGTTTTTATTTCTCTCTAATATGCTCCTCAAATCATATAAAAACTAATAAGATCAGAATCAACCACATCAAATTGAGCACACAATTAGTTTGAAAAATAATTATTACATAGAATTGCATAAATATTTTATTTGTTACAGAATTTAGAGGTCAATATTTTAAAATTGTAGTGAAATGATAAAATAAAAACATTTCCATGAACTCTAAATATGAAAAAATTAATATTTTTCATTTGTTTTATTTAACTAGATTAACTAGACGTATGAAAAAAGCGTACGACAGTTTTTAGTCAGGCTTAAAATTGTTATATTGCAAATACAAAATAGAATTATAATATAACAGATCACATATCAAAAGTAAACACCATCAATTTTGAAATTAATGTCTTAACTACATTTGTTATAAGGAATAAAAACTATTTTAATAAAGGAAATTTGTGATATAGTTGTAAAATCTATTTAAGTCTGCATGCATCATCAGTGATTATAGTATAATAAAAAATTTGAATTACTTATTGTGAATTGTAATCTGTATAAAATTGTTATATTTTATTGATTTTTATTGATATAAGAGAATACTCATCTAACAATTAGAAGGAAAATATTATAAATAAAGTATTATTGAGTTATCAAAAAATCCCATCAAATATTAGCAATCCTCAATAAATCTTGGTTCATTTTTACTTACAAATAATGTGAATAAAAAATATATAATGTATTTCTTACGAAAAAGGATTAAAAATGACACATTTAACATGGATTTCAATTGTGAAATCATGATTTTTTTTATTTATTATGTATCTAGTAATAAAATAACAATTTGTATTACAAATAATGCACCCCCCTAATTTATTACGCGAATGAAATACAGTTTTAGCCATTTTATTTTTTGAAGACAAGATTACGTAATAAGCCTAATATATCTTGCATACAGTACTAGATTTCATGAACAACTTAATTCCTTATGGCATTAATTTCTTTTCCAATTCTTCTTATGAAGGATGTTAGATATGTTTTTTTTTTGTTTGTTTGTTTCTTCGGAAAGTAACTTTGCTAATGAGCTTTAATTATTCTCCAGTTGCATAGGAGCTGATGAATAAGAGAACTAAATCGATTTTACTTTTCCTACTATAGATAGATAAGTAACCAGTCATCGAGAAAAGAACATACATCAGATTTTGTTAAAATGGTTTTCAATTAATCATTATTTTAAATTGAACACAATCATTAGCTAAAAAACCTAATTCCCTACATTTTAAAGAATATTTATTTTAATTTTGAAAATATATTCCAATGAATTTATAGAAATTGTGTTCAGCTCTAATGAATAAAATATAAGGAATATCATAAAGATTATTTACAATAAATTTAAGAAAATATATATCTAAATAGAATTTTTTTCACCATATTCACGATTCATCAGGGAAATTGATTGTTAATAGTAATCGAAGATTACTATTAACAATCAATTTCCATGATGAAGAAATGTCAAATTGTTATTTTAACAATGAAATATGCTTCGAAACAAAGAAGTGGAAGAATATAAAATAGATTTGCATCAAAAAGTTCTTTTTAATGAAAATAAACCTGGAAAACTTCCAATAGTAATTTTAAAAAATTAGCATGTAAAGGATGGCATGCATCTCATTTATTAATCAGTAATTTTTAGGATTGAATTTAAGAACTTATTGTTTAACGACAAGGATGTTAAAGTAATCTACGATTTGGGAGCTTATAGTCTATAGTTCAACATGAAGACATTTAAACTTCACCTGCTGTAAAACATCTGAATTTTGCCAACAGTATTCCCTGTTGAAGACACAAGTTCGTGAAATTAACCTATTCCGAGGTATAGGCTAGCAAAAAACCAACATCCGATTCCTGTTGATCAACAACTATATTGATTAAAAATTTTGGAGTTAAGCTGGATTCATGTTAAATATTTAATAATGTAAGACGAAGATTTTTCATGGAAATGAAATGCTGGGGGCCCATTGAGAATATAGCGTTATTATAAGCTGCACTATTATTTGCTACAAGGTATTTCTTAACAAATCACCTTGAAATTTTCATAGAAAAAAATATTGTCTTTTTTCTAGCATTTAACTCGTTAATGACAGTGCATTTGTTCCTTAACATTAATTTCGGACTGAGTAAGTTTTGTCTAATTTGTTCTATTTGTTTTAATCTTTTGATCTCTCTTTAAGGAACTTTTAACTTATCTTCACATTTCAAAACTAGAAAAAGGAACATTGTAAGATCTGTTTTTAATGAAGTAAATGGCACAGTTCAAAAAAGATTTCAAGCAATAGTATCAACCATGGTTTCGGAAATAATCTGTAAAATTCTATTATCATCGCTTGTAGAAAGCCAAATAATTTTAGATGCGATGTGTAAATATAAAAAGTAATAAGTTCTAGAATAATTAAATATCGAGTATAAAATTAAAATTTCTATTTCGGATACCTCCACGTAAATACTGTAATATTTATTTTACTTTTAAGATAATGTATTAATTAAAAGTTATGAATTCCTTCTAAAATATTGTGATTTAAAAAATTGTTACGAAGTGATAGTTTTGTATAAAAAAAATTCATTATTTGCATTAAGTTTTTAAAATATTAGGACAATGTTTGAGTTTAGGTATATGAAATGATTTAATAAGCTCTTAGCTGTTTTGTAAACTTTAATAAAAAAATTATGATATTGACTTTTCTAAAATATAATGGATTAACTTTGCAAAATACTCATTGCTTAATAAGATATAGTTTGAATAATACGATTTGATATTGTTGTACCAGAATGCTTTTCTGTTCTTAGACTAAAGTTAGACTCTACCAGTAATATGATTTAGGGTAAGATTTTCAGTAAAAAAAAGCAATGAGTCATTAAAAGAAAGAAAACCTAACGTGAAACAAATTTCAACCTATTTGGATCTGTTGCGTAAGACATTTTACATCATTCCTTATGATTTCGATGAGAAAAACAAGCAAATTACTCTTTTTGGCCACAAAGCATTCTTCATTGATTGAAAGTGAAAAAGTTTCTGTAACTGCATAATAAATTATTTTCAATCCAACCAGCAATTTCAATGATATATCGATGTTAATATGAAAATTACTATTCTTGATTATGACAAATTACATATGGAACTGCAAAGAAAAATAGTATTTTTATGTTTTACTTAGAAGAAAATTGATAAATTCATAAAAGAAAATTAAAAAAAATTGACAAAAGTTACAAGAGTTGTTAATTAATTTAAATCGAATCAAGTTTATTCTTTCCTGCAAAAGAAAAAGTTTTTGTAAATTAATGATACAAATTTTGGCTTCTGAATGCAACAAATATGGCAGCCCTCATTTACCTCCTCCAACTTTTGCTGCAGGAGATTTGAGTCATTACAGTGGTCATTAATAAAATGGGACTGGAAACGTCAGAAAAGTGTGAGTTTCTGCTATTAAGAAAATCTTGCCTTTTCTTTTTCTCTCAATGGACGTTTTTATAAATCTCAAAAGTCTTTCAATGATGGAAAAGGAAAGTTAATGGAATGGACGTTGCACATTTCGCGTCAATGGACATTGTCCAGTGCAGTTGATTGATTTCTTTTCTACCGATGGATGGGGGCAGCTTTTCCCAAATCCTTCTCCATCCCAACAGAAGTATTTTATTTTGTTTGATACGAGCCGCGTTTGTTACTGAACTAGCAGCGAATAATTTTTCTTCCGAGAAAGTTTAGTTAAGGATAAAAATCACTAAAATAATCGAAACATTAATATGGGCTTACAGCTAATAAAATTTTAAAGCACACTCTGTTAATTTTCTCATTTAATTTGCTAAAGATGCATATAAAAATATACTTAAAAGTTAAATTATCAAAACTTTGCCTACAATTTAAATTTCTTAGTTCAAACCATCAAGATAAAATTAAATTTTAAATCTAGTTTTCTGTTAAATCACTTATAAATATGAACCCATACCCTAAATGCCTTGAAATCTTTGAATAACTCTCTCTATATATTTTATTTATAATAAATAAATATATATATTCAAAAGTGCACACAAGGTTCTATTAATAAGCGTTCAATCCATAAATTTTTGTGTGTATAAATATTAAATGTGTAAATTTAACTTAGTATAAAAAATATGCAAAATTATGTATCAACACATTTGGGACTGAACTTCTTTAATTAAGTTTCATTTTACAATTTTTTACAATAAATACTGCACATAAATTTAGAAAAAATTTATAATTACGTAATAATTCATGTTCGAGAGTATTATTTTTTATTTTACGACAGTATTCAATTTTTAACAGTTCACATTAAACCTGAATAGGTTCTGCTTAAAATGCATCTTTATGGTTTCTTGATGTCTGAAGATTATGTAATAAGGCATTAATGTCTTTTAATAAATTAAAACAGTATTCCTTTGTTTTATTATTCTAAACTATGACAATTTATAAAGTTTTTAGTCTATAGATTTTGATCATAAATCTTGCAAACGACAACTTTCTTTAGAATGATCGCATTAATTATGGATTTCTATTTACTTTAATTTACATGAAACATTTTTTACTTTCTTTATGTTATATTATCTTAGTGAAAGTATATCTTACACTAATTGTAATTTTTTTAAGCATTAGGACTTATGAAATATTCTTGTTTAATTTTAACTTAAATGCCTCTCGATTTGTAACCATTATTTATAAAATGATTTGCATAATCACTGAATTCTTGATTGTTTCATACTAAGTTGCATGCTTAACAAACCAATTGCAACAATTAAGCGATAAATTGTATCAAATAAAATATTACATGTGAACATTTAATTATTTATCCTGTAAATTCAGATATTTTTGCAATAAAAAGGTTTTTTTTTTAATTTGAAAAAAAAAAGAAACAATAAAGAATATTTCTCATAGTTTATACATTCAATTTACATATCTTAAAAGTATGTAACTATATTTCGTAAAGTTCTATTAAATTAACAAAAACTATTTACTGAAATCGAAAGGCAAGAATTTATTCCTTACAGTTTGGCATCGATTAGATAGGAAAACCTAAAAATATTGTAAATCGAAGTGCAAAATATGTTTCACGAATTAATTTTTTACCAAGAATGATAGCAGTAGTAAGCGATTTATCAAAAAAGTCAAAAATAAGATTATCCAGATTTAAAAAATGTATCAGTATCTATAAGAACTCTCAAAATACCACACCAAACAAAGTATGAGCCAATATTTTTCTATCGAAATAGGGAGCTTTTTGCTTCTTTTATAATCCTCGAAAAAGTATATGCATATTAGAAGAGGAAAAAATACCACAAACACAGTCAAGTGATTACTTAACGGTCCTCTCCAAGACATTCAAGCAGAATTAAAATGCGGCCATACACTTGTTCAAATCGACCACAAAGACGATAAGAAATAAAACTCCATTAAGTCAGAGAAACGTTCTCAAATCCGATTCTATCTGAAAATCGACTCTTCTTGGAGAGAAAAAAAATGTGATGAGTTGAACTGTTCATCGAAAAAAATTTTTTTTTCATTTTTTTTCCATTATATGGCTGATATCAAGCCAAAGAGGCACATTCATCAAACGTCATTTTGTATCGGTGTAGAAGTCTTCTCCTATATTCTTTGTAATTTTTGGACACTTTTTTTTTCTCCTCTCATATCTGGCGATGTTTTCATGTGTCAACCAGTAAAAAGAAGAAACCCGAGATAAGAGGTTAGCTAAGAAAAAAAAAAAGTTGTGCTGTTTTTGAGACTTTTATATTTATCAAATTTGGGATGTGTGAAAGATTTTCTGTATGCTACCAGACGTTAAATTTGTTAGAATTATTCTTACTGTTCTTTCAACTTATATTCCAGTTTAAAGTTTTATCAATGAAAATTGAAATAAAAACCTCATAGCTGGTAAATGTTAATGACGAAAATTTTCCTATTTGCTTGAAACTATTTCCTGATATTTAGTTCTTTTGCAGATGAATTTTTTCTGATTTTTATCAAATTGCTTTACAAATTATCGATTCATATAAAATTTTATTTTCTAAATGTGCGTCAAAAAATTTATATATATATATATATATATTTATGTGTGTGTGTGTGTGTGTGTGTGTGTGTGTGTGTGTGTGTGTGTGTGTGTGTGTGTGTGTGTGTGTGTGTGTGTGTGTGTGTGTGTGTGTGTGTGTGTGTGTGTGTGTGTGTGTGTGTGTGTGTGTGTGTGTGTGTGTGTGTGTGTGTGTGTGTGTGTGTGTGTGTGTGTGTGTGTGTGTGTGTGTGTGTGTGTGTGTGTGTGTGTGTGTGTGTGTGTGTGTGTGTGTGTGTGTGTGTGTGTGTGTGTGTGTGTGTGTGTGTGTGTGTGTGTGTGTGTGTGTGTGTGTGTGTGTGTGTGTGTGTGTGTGTGTGTGTGTGTGTGTGTGTGTGTGTGTGTGTGTGTGTGTGTGTGTGTGTGTGTGTGTGTGTGTGTGTGTGTGTGTGTGTGTGTGTGTGTGTGTGTGTGTGTGTGTGTGTGTGTGTGTGTGTGTGTGTGTGTGTGTGTGTGTGTGTGTGTGTGTGTGTGTGTGTGTGTGTGTGTGTGTGTGTGTGTGTGTGTGTGTGTGTGTGTGTGTGTGTGTGTGTGTGTGTGTGTGTGTGTGTGTGTGTGTGTGTGTGTGTGTGTGTGTGTGTGTGTGTGTGTGTGTGTGTGTGTGTGTGTGTGTGTGTGTGTGTGTGTGTGTGTGTGTGTGTGTGTGTGTGTGTGTGTGTGTGTGTGTGTGTGTGTGTGTGTGTGTGTGTGTGTGTGTGTGTGTGTGTGTGTGTGTGTGTGTGTGTGTGTGTGTGTGTGTGTGTGTGTGTGTGTGTGTGTGTGTGTGTGTGTGTGTGTGTGTGTGTGTGTGTGTGTGTGTGTGTGTGTGTGTGTGTGTGTGTGTGTGTGTGTGTGTGTGTGTGTGTGTGTGTGTGTGTGTGTGTGTGTGTGTGTGTGTGTGTGTGTGTGTGTGTGTGTGTGTGTGTGTGTGTGTGTGTGTGAGTGAGTGAGTGCGTGCGTGTGTGTGTGTGTGTGTGTGTGTGTGTGTGTGTGTGTGTGTGTGTGTGTGTGTGTGTGTGTGTGTGTGTGTGTGTGTGTGTTGTGGAAACAGTATAAACAGTCGATGATAATTAAGGAATAACTTTAACGTTATCAAAAAAAATTTGGTCAAATGGTCAAATTCTTTTAAAGATATTATATAAATGATTAAAATAATTAACAACAATAATACATTATTATTATTATTTTGTACATTTTTATAAGTTTATTAGTAATATTTATTAATAATATAATATAAAATAAATAATATATTATTAATAATATTTTATAATAATATTAATTAATTTATAATATTTATTAATTTATTATTAGGTAAATAATGGAAAACGTGCTCTTTAGTGAAATTTTTCATTTCATAAATATTTCCCGAATATAACTACAGAACAAATTATTGTCCATTCAACAAAAAATAGGAAACATTTTCATTACACATATCTATAAATTGAGTATAACATATGAGTGTTCAAAATATGTGCTTAGTGCAATCTATTTAGAAAGAAACTCTCCCCTGAGCAGTTATTGAAATAATGAGGCATATTCACTGAATGCTATTGCTTCTATCCTTTGTAGCAATAAAAAGTGAACATTTTAAAGGTTGGTCATTAGAAACAACATTAGAAGTGTTTTCGTTAGGCAGATGGCTCTTGAGACAATTAATAGCATTCCTTATTCAGCATTAAAAATTTATACTGATGGCAGCAAGGGCAACGGTGGTATTTCTGGGAGCGGTGTGCATATTGAGTCATCTGATGGTACAATTGACATAGGAGTTAGAAATGCTAACTATTGCTCGGTTTTTGGATCGAAATTTAGGGTTCTCTATGAAGGATTGAATTATATAGACACGACCTCTGAACTTCTTTTCAGAGACATCTGGACACTAACTGACAGTCGTGCATTTATACAGCACCTGTCTTATTGAATGACCATTGAGGATAAGACGAATTTGAATATTTTAGACTTTGTGACACGACTTTCTACTAAACACTCTATACATTTTCAATGGGTTCCTTCCCATGTTGGATTGAGTGGTAACGAAATTGCTGATAGCTTGGCCAAGTCTGCAACAGCTAACACTTTGCAGAGCAACACTATTCTATATATAAAATATTAAAATGATGGAATTAAACGCAATTTGGAGAGATCCGCCGACCCACTATTGGTACTTTGGGAAAAACCTCGTTGGTGGCACCAGCTCAGTATCCCCAGGATACAGCAGGCTGCTCTTTCACGTTTTTTGTGTGGCCGCTTTCTTTTAAACAGGGCCAGAAAGTCTTTCTGAAGTGTCACTTGTGCAAGGCTGATCAGGCCTCCCCGAGACATATTCTTGACTGTCTGAGTTTTACTGTAAATAAGTTTTTGGAGAATCCTATTTTATTTTTGGAATTTTTAATGATTTTTGGTTTTATTTTTGGTCACGTCGTTGAAATGGCTTAGATTAGCTACACCATCTGAGATATGAAACAACAACAACTTATTATGTATCTTTCCATGCGATAGATAAAGTAGTCTTTATTTAATAAGATATTACTACATTACATATATATTTCTGGAAGGCCTCTAATCTGTGATTCGCTATTTTAGCTCACAGTTGCTATTCATAACTGTGTATTATTTTGGCACAGATGCCGTATAATCTATGATTCCAAATTCTAATTTTTTTTTTTTTTTTTTTTTTTTTTTTTTTGCGAAGAAGAAAGTATTGCCAAGATAACATATCGTGACGTGCGTGATGACGTAAAATACCAAAATAGAACTTTCTGCATAATTCGTATAGGTCTCCATATTATGAAGTAGTAAAAACGAGGTTGCCAGATACATAAGAAAATCCGCCAAAAAATCGCCAATCTCAGAATTTCGAATTATGGATAATACGTCACCTGTGCCATTATTTCCCTCCGGAAAGACTTTTCATAGATTTTGAAATGAGCTCTTAGAACGCAAAAGAGACTGAAAAATCTCTTAAGCGTTTATATTGATAGATTTATTTTCATAAAGTAAGAAAGCAACATATCACTCTTTGGTTGTTCAGAGGTGGCTAAATTTTGATTCGTGATTTCTACCCAATAGAGCGCAGAAAATGGCAAGTAAATATTTCAAAGGTTCTAATGCGTTCAGAGAACACCATAATAGACTATTTAGAAATTCTATATATCATTCTTTGTGATAGTTTATATAAAATTTCCATATTAACATGTATCTCACTAAGCTTTCATCTGTAATGGAAATACAGAAACTAAACCAAACCAAACATCACAACACAATTATTGAATTTATGGATTTGAACAATCACATTCATGAATTCTTTGGCATTGAATATTTCAGTGTAAAGAATTCACCACAGCCTGGAAATAGGAACCCGTTATTTTGAATGGAAAGTCTCAAACTAGATCTTGGCTATTGTTGAATAATAAGAGGTTATTGTTATTTTCTTCATTATTCAAGAACTTTTATCAGAGTTTAGCTTTGGAAGTTATGTAATTAGACGTCATCTGGTTATATGATATTTCTTTTTAGATGTGATCATATGGTTCAAAATCGACGAAAAGTAATCCCGAAGACAATAATACATCGCAAAATAAACCTTGACCAACCATAATTTCCAACGAAATCATTCCCTACCATTGTGATATTTTACCCTCCCTTTGCAAAAAATATATATTACAGCATTTATATATTTATCTGTTCTTTAAATTTATCTATTATAAGTTATTTTTAAAAAATGCATTGATATGTAAATATTTCATTTACCACAATGTAAACTATTTTATGTTAGATTTCTTAAAAAACAACCAAACTTACTGTTAAATTATTTAAAAGTTAATTTCCCTTAACAACGACGAAGCTTTGAATACAAAATTAAGAAAACAATATGATTCAAACATATACGTTTTTTTTCAATTATTATTCCTTATTATACATTATTTAATTGCTAGGGTTTATATTATTTATATATAATTTAAACAATCGTCTGTTTGGTAATTAGTTTCTTACACTACTTTTTTTATTTCTAATTTTTATTTCAAATATAAACCACAAAATAAGTGAAAAATAAACTTTTCTTCAAAGTGCTAAATAAAGAAAACTATGTACTTTTATAAAGATTAGATTCTATAAGAGAGAAATACTCTCTATTGCAACATTAATGCATCTTCTTACGAACTCCAAAGAGAATAAATAAATATATTTTTCATCGTAAAAATATTCTTCTTCTCTATAAATATGCACGTTATATTTCATACAAAATCAACAATAAATGACAGTTTTATCATAGTATAAACATCCTGGAGAAAAAAAATTTCATTTAAAACGAACTGTGCATGAATTTAATATAGAAAAACTACAGCATGACACATATGACAATTAAGTGCAGAAATGTCTTACACTTGATTGGTAGCATGTTCAGGATGCAATAGATTCTTGGTGTCCTGGAGCGAGTGTTACTGCCAGCTCCCGAAAGGCAATCAAACACTTGACTCTGAAGGAATCACAGTTCGAGAGATATTGCATCCGGGGTCCACGACATGTGCCTTTGTCACATATTCGTGATTCCATCATTTCTCGCGACAGCCAGAGGAAAGGATATCTCCGAAAGATTTCCTATTCCTCCCGCATTTTGATTTTTTTGTTATCTTTCCTTCTGGAGAGATTTTATTATAAGGTCAGAGGGTGCAGATTCCTGGAAGTGGACAGGAGTTGATCAGGTCACGCAAGTCCCTCTTGATTGATTTGATGCTCGAGGCTCATTCTCGCCTGAGGAAGCATTCCTTGGAATCATGAACAGTAGTCGCAAAGATCGATGCTGTTTTCTTTCTGGATCGAGTTTTCCCATTGAACAATAAAGCGAGATATTGTTAAATCGATAGAAGTTTGAGCCTTGGCGATAAATAAGTTTCAGGCAGGTAATAAGGGTGTCGTAACATAGGGTCAAGCCATGTTACTCATTCAACCTTAGAAGGGAGGAAAGAAATAAAAAAGGAAATAATCATTTGATTCTTTTTCCGTTTCTTCTGTAAGAGGGAAATAAATCTAATAAATCTTGATTTGATTCATGACATTTAGGTTTATAAGCTTAAATGATAAACTCCTACAATCACTGCTTGTAATAAATAGCCCGCACTATGATCTGAAGCATTACAATTATTTAAGGAATGAAAATTAATTTGTAATGCAAATGATAATGCATTGGTTACGATAATTGTATAGCTTATTTAAATCAAAGTCAGGTAAAAAAAAATTAAATCATATTAAATCCTAAGCTAATTTAGTCAATTTGCAATGGTATAAAATGTCGAAAAACTTCTTAAAATATTGTGAGATCTCTTGAAAATATTTATTTAAATGATAAATTATTTACATTCACAAGTATTCATAAAAATGCATTCTCTCCAAAATTAAAATTTTGGAAGATATTAATTTATATTTAAATACTATTATATGTATAAATATTAAATTATATATGTGAATACAAGAAAAATATACTCATTTCATACATACTGCAAGTATTATTAATATATCATTGATTAGTAAAATGTCACCACTTTTTAACTCGAATTGTAATATTTGAGTCACGTATTCTTTAGTCATTCATTTTAACTATTTTATTTTTATATATTTGCAATTTAAATGGAAACCATACAAAATGCGTTTAAATTTGAATTATGATAGTTAAAAAGAAAAGTTTTTCTTCTCTAACAGAACTTTAGTCTAATTATTTTGTAATTAAATTCACACACACGTATACAAATATATATATATATATATATATATATATATATATATATATATATATATATATATATATATATATATATATATATATATATATATATATATATATATATATATATATATATATATATATATATATATATATATATATATATATATAGTTTGTTTATTTCTCATGAATCACTTACTGTAAGATTTTAGGAACATGATTTAATGAAATTTTAATAATAATTAAAATGCAACTCTTATAATAAATGTTTCATTCCCTATTAAATAAATGCTTTTTTTTTTCAAACACAGAGAAATTTGCTAACAAATTTTATTTCAGCTATATATATTCAAGTGTTTTACTTTAAAATATTTGCTTTATTTTAAAAATCACTTACAAATCAGTTTATAATCGGTACAAAACACCAACTGAAAACTCGTTCAAAGAATTTCATTGCGATGAAAGCTCATTTATAATCAATATAGAATATATAATTTTATAAAATATTTTCTCTAAAATTTAAGTATTCTTATGAAACTGGTTTGAATTGACATCTCTTAAAAAATCCTTTGTAAGTTTCTGTATCTAGAAACGTTAAGCTCATTGGAAGTTGCAAGTAAAATTTAAATTGTTTTTGTTACAAAATTCAATCTTAAGAATTAATTAAATTTGCATCCTTTTCTTGTTTAACTTATGATAAATTAATTTAAAATCTTCAACAATTCCCCTTGTTAACTCTTTGCACACTATCATTTATCACAGAGTGTTTTACAATTTCTATCTTTTCAAGTATAAATGGCACATAACTTGTTTAAATATGAAAAAATTAACTCTTAGACAAATTTTGTAAATGAAATAATTTTTGCAAAATAATCTGCTTAAAATTGAAAAAAAGAAACAAGTATTTAAAATTTTAAATAATTACTCTAAATTTAACATTTAAATTTTCTAAATATGTGTATAAAAAACTCCTTTTTTTAAAAAAAAAATTCCTCGTATATTCTATAACTCATTATTAACTCTTTTAATTTTTAATTAAAATTTCAGTTTGCATTAATTCATTTAAAACAATTTTTGATTGATTTAGTGGTGTTTTTCTTGACTTAAAGATCATTTTCAATTGATCCATGTAAAATCCATATTTATGTATTTGTAAGGATTAAACAACTTATTATGAAACCATTTCGATATTTTTCATTACATATTAAAGGATATTTATTTACCATATGAGTTCGTAATATTTTATAAGTTCACATAAATCTAAGAAATTTAAGAAACGCCTATAACTATTTTTTGAATAAATAAATTATTGTTCAGTTTAATTTGACGATAATTAATTGGTTAGATAATTTCAATGCGATATTTTAAAAATTATATAAAATATGTATTAATGCTTTAGCATGGGAATTAATTTAAATAACCCAAGGTATGTGTGTGTATATATACATGTAAATACGTATACATGTAAATACGTGATATATATATATATATATATATGTATATATATGCCTATAACAAATGTGAATGTGTGTACAAATATATACAGCTATGAAGGAATGTATGTATACATATTAGTATGTAGGTTTCCAAGATATGTAAGAATACATCACCATTATAAATTCAAAGAAATGTCTGTATACACTGTTTAGATTTATTTTAGAGTTAGAAAATAATAATGCATAAAAATAATTACTCACTTTTTTAATTTAAATGTTTATTCTTTATTTAAATTTAGGAAAACACAGTATTTCTGACGATGTAATTATAATTTAAATTGTTTATTTTAGTAAAAAATACGCAATTGTCTTAAATTTTTATTCATTCAACTGTAGTATTATTTCCAGCATTTTTAATGATTTTCTTTTCTCCTATACCTCCCTTGTTTAATACAAGGATAATTACCGAAAAAATTAACTTTAAATGCACTGTATAGGTTAGTAAATTTAAATATACTATTTCTTGTTGCTGATAATGTGTATGAAATTGTTTTTACTACAACTAATTGGCAAAAACTATTCATATTTTTAAAAATGAGCTCATGAAATCAAACTATTTCAATTCCCTTTGCTTAAAGAATTACATAGCGGTATATAATTTGTATTCTGAATCAATTGTAAAATCTGTTACTCTCACAAAGAACAACGCCAAACAGGGTTTTTTTTTACCTTTAAAAAAGCCCACATACATTTAACATTAAATGTTTCACGTCCCGGAGATTATGTTAACTCCATTTTATTTCCTGTTCCCTTAACTCAAGTGCCAACCTATGGGTCGTTCTTGCCGAAAAGCGGAGAGCGCACAATTAGATGAATTTGTTTTCGCCCCCTGATTCCCAGTGGGGGATCTGAAGATAATTGAGAACGACTACTAATGGCATTAAGTAGGGGGCGATAATTCTTCTCCCCCATCCTGTCGGCTTTCATTAGCCCAAACACTCCTCGAATTCTGTTTATTCTACCTCGCTCTACTAATTAAATTAAGATCATTTTTTCCCGCGCTCACCCTTTTCCACATCCACTTCTTGACCTCGGGCTCCGGTTTTGTTAATGAAGATGCGGAATTAGGTTTCAAAGGAATTGGTGGCAGGGATTTTTTTCCCCTACTTCTTACCATGCAATTGCTTGACAGAAAAACAAATGAGGAGAAGAAACTTTGTTTGGGGGTGATGACAATGCGAAAAATTAGTGACATTTCCGAATGACCTTCCGAATTACAAGCCAATGAAAGAAACTTCAAGCAAGCAGAAAAAAATAACTGCATAAATTTAGTTTGTTTAAGTGAAATATACAGATGTCTATAATTAAGAACAATGTCTTAAAGGTAATTATGTTTTCCAATCCAATGCAAAGTGTGATAACTTATTTTTTGTTAAAATAAATAGCTAGTCTTTATTAAAATGAAAAAATACACAATAAATATATCTGCTTCTTATGATGTGTGATTTCAATATGCTTGCTGCATTGAAAAAATTGTTTATTAGCAAAATTAGATTTTTTTCGGGTAACGTTCTAAAAACATCTGTCATATTACCCGAAAAAATTTTATGTAATTGTGATCTTTTGCAAAATTTTTTTGAATAATTGAGCACATAATTTCATTAGTATAACTTTCATATAGTTTCTCATAAATACAAATGTACCTGGAAATTTAAAATAAAACATAAAAATTTTAATTTTAAGATAATAGAACTTCCTATTATCTAAACATTTGTTAAAATATGTATAAAAATCATCATTGCCTCGTAAATAGATATCGGCATATTACATGTTTTTTAAATTTCCATTACTGGTATATTTATTTTTAATAAAGTCAACTGAAACAAAAGATTGTTCCAGTTTTTGTATTTTGTAACAAAATCTGTGGGTATTTTCTTATTTGATCACAATATAAATATATTTTTTATAGCGACGTAGAAATCGAAGTCCATTTTTCCATCGTTTATATACAGTAAATGAATATAGTTCGAATATTGTTCATTGAGCTGATATCAGGAAAATTTCCTTCAATAAAAATAAATATTCCAAAAATTTCCTAATCTTTTTCAATATGAATTTTCTATACATAATCTGCAATGATATCTTGTAGGTAAAAAATGCTTCTTATTAATCAGAGCTTCAGAATTTGAATTTCAATTTTTGAATACTTATATAAGTCTCTAATTATTCCAATAAAAGAATAGATTTCTTAAACCATCAATAAAGGACTATGTGCGTGATATAAAATAGCATATACTTCTCAACAGCAAAAGAATTTAATCTTTTTACTGACAATTAAGTTTATCGATTAATTTAATATCATAATAAAATTAATTCATTTCTTATACGACCATTTCTGTTCTAATCCTAAATTTCAATTCAAAAAATCTTTTTTATATATACTTTTTATAGATACCAAATTTTTGACATGTAAGAGAATATACATTAAGGTAAAAACTTTGTTCTTCCACAAAAACTCAAATATCAGAATGTTGTTTAGAAACACATGTTAAAAATTTGTTCATTAAGCTGACATATCAATTTTTGCTTCTTCTCTGCAAATAAATTTTATTCCAAAGAAATTTTTCTTTATTAAATATCTATTAGAAAGTATACTGTGAAGAGAAAATTAAAAATATTTACTTCAAGATATATTGTATTATAAAATAATAATGAAAAATCAAAAATAAATCTTAATGTAATGTAACTAAATTCTACTGAAAACATTATTTCACAAAAGGAAAACTATAAAATCAGTTACAGAAATTCAAAGCAATTCCTCTCTTACAACCAAATACAAAATCAAAGAAACATAAAAGGATAAAGTAAATTACAAAAATTGTAAGGTAATGTCGAATCTAGTCCTTTAATCGAAACAATGAAAGTACAAAATTTAAAAAATAATTCTTTTATGAAATACCATTTGGTAATTTTATTTTAACGAATTCTCTTAAAAACTGTATAATTGATGCCATTCTGATTTCGAACAAATTTTTTCACAAAGTTACCAAACTAATTTTCAATGTCGTCGAATCAAGATATGCTGTACTTTTCACAGAAGGTAAAAATGGCAGACAAAAAATATCCATCCACAAAATCCACTTCAAACAATCGCGAGTAAAAGTCATTTGTTTCAAAACTCACTTGGACTAAAACTTTAAAAATGGCATGTATATTACCCATAATTGTCTTTAAAATGTTATTCTATTTTTTAGCACAATTTGTAAAATTTATTCTTTGGTTCTTCACATTCTAAGCACAATCCTTACGCTTATAAAATTCCAGGAAATCTGCTGAAAAGTTACTTTCAAAAAATTCTCTAAAGACCACTATAACATGTTTCTACCACATAAATATTCTTCAAACGATTTTGGCCTTTAAAGTACTTATCTTTGTAGTACTCAACATTATTTCGTCAAAAGAAGACACGGATTTTGAACGGACAGTTGACAAGAACGTGATCAATTTCTCCGAAATATATTATTCGTTTATATTCATCTTTACCGATTTCAGCAATTACCTCCGGTAATTCATAAGCATGAGCAGTACCAATTGATTTTGTAATGCATACAGTGTCCATCACTTAATGAATTAATATGTAGAACAATAAATATAGTGTAAAGAACAAGAAATGATTAACATCACTAAATGTAAAGAAAATACAAATCATTTAATAATTTATAGAACATAGAGAAATTTCAAATTCACCTTTGGGCTTTATTAAAATTCCATTTAATAATGTATATAAATAATTTTAAATAGAAATATAAGCATATGTATAGCTGAAATATTGAAGTTACATAAATTATGAATATTATAAAATTTTTCAATATTTTCTTATAAGCATCAATTAAACTTTGTCAGACATTCATTTTTACATAAATCAATTTAGTTTCCTTTTCGACTATTCACTTAAAATATTTTTGTATATTTAGCTCACTTATCATTTCTCTGTTATTTTTTGAAATACTAATAATGAGACTTTTAATAAAAGACCAAGAAACTAATTCATATTGCAAACAAGTGAAATTTTTCTCAAAGCATCTATTCTAATATATATCAAAAGTAATTATCATCGAATAAATCTGAATAATCGAAAATCATGATGTATATTTTATTGATATTAATAACATTATTAAATCATTAAAATCTTTTAAATTGGAGCACTGTTGGATATCAAACTAATCTGGACATGCTAAATCTTTTTTAAAGACTGTCACCCGAACGCACAGTGCATTTCCAATGGATACCTTCACACCTGGGAGAGGAGGGGAATGGAAGATCGGATTTTTTGGACAAATCAGCGTCTGAGGAGGGAGTAAACCCAGAAGGGAGAGCTCACATCTAGTGAGATTTCTTCCATGGCAAAAACAGGAATTCAATAAGCTTATGAAAGTTCCTCCCAACCATCCATGGTACTTCGCCAAAAGACAGAGTGAGACCTTCAATCTTAGACCAAGTTTTTATCAAACTTCCTTTTCCCGCAATCTGAGTGGGCACACGAGAGGAATCACTTTTCATCAGGGGCAAAGGACATTCTCAGACTGTCCTTGGTGTTCCATCAATTTGGCCTCTTTTGGACATATCTTAACCTGACTAAATTTTAAAAAAGACGATGTCCTTCGGGACCCATCACATTTTTTAGACATTTTAGATATTTTTGGTTTTATGAGGGTTATCTAGCCTAGCTAGGCATCCTGAGATAAGTAACAACAACAAATCATTAAAAATTTTACACGTCTCTTTTAATCAGTAAATGTAACTCATAACAAAAATTTCAAGCATACTGATTACTTGCATGTAGTTTTTCGCACGTACGTGAAATACGTGCAAAGAAATTCCTTA